>JAMZEH010000059.1:2012500-2147500 GCA_024699665.1 Ostrea denselamellosa
GCAATTTTCAATAATTTACACTCATAAGAACCATCACTGTCTAGGTCTCCTTCTTTCTTCCTCTTCTTTGATGAAGCGGCCTCGTGTGGAACTGGTGAATCACGCTGCGGCACAACACTTACAGCATGATGGGTCGCCCAAGGTGGGCCTATGTCTAAAATTTAGATAATGAATCAATTTCTTTAATGCATCTAAATTTCTAGATTTGTTGAAACAAATGTATGATACATTTTGAATGTCGCTCTGACCTCAGAGAGAGAGAGAGAGAGAGAGAGAGAGAGAGAGAGAGCTGAAAAGGAAAAACAAATTTATACCGTACCGTTCTTCTCCCAAGGCAACAGGTGCTATATTGGTCTCACAGGTGTCAATAACCCCCATCGATGCCAGTAATGGGGGTAGCACCAATTATTCCTACAATTTTTTCCTGAGTTGTGTTTAGCGCCTGGGATTGGGGGGGGGGGGGGGGGGGGGGGGGGGGGGGGGGGGGGGGGGCTCCTCCAGTTTTTCCAGCTTCTCGCCGATGTTGCGACGGCTTCTTCTTTGTATCGTTCATGTATGTGAACCATTATTTCTTCACTTCCTCCTCAGTCCTTATGTTGTTTGCATTGTTGATTTTTTCACAAATCGACTCTCAAGCTCTTTTCTTTGAAACGTTTGAAAATACATTTGAAAACTTTGAAAATAAAGTTTCTTTGCTTCTCTTCACATCATCTAGCAATATCTCATTTTCGATTTGGGAAAAGTTGGTGCGCTTTTCATGGTTGGAGAATTCTGTACGATCAAAAGGAACTGGAAATAAAGGGCTTTTACATATAGCCAATACTAACTTGTCGGGTTAGAATTATTTCTTCATTTAAATAAAAAAAAAAAGAAAAATAAGCTACACGAATCAACACCTTTTATTTTTTATTTATTATTATTATTATTATTTTTGTTGTTGTTGTAATTTAACGCTTTTGAATATTGAAATTGTAATTTTTATCCCGTTTAACATCCTATGGCAAACATTCTAATCAATTGATTCTTCAAAATGGCTCAAACGTTGAATATTTTTATGTCATATCATGAACTAAGACGTCTTAGTTTAAGATATGCTTAAGATAGCTTTGAAAACACCTTAAGAAAATCTTAAGATAATCTTACGACCTTCCTAAGATACGTCTTAAGAAATTTCTTAAGAACAATCTTAGGAAAGTTTCGTAAACATGCCTGCTGTATTAGGAATACAGTACAGGGCTACTGTGGGCGGGGCTATCTAATGTACTGTACTAGTCAAATATACCATACTGTATTAACAAACTGTTCTGTATCTAAAATACATGGCTTCCTAAAAATATAATAAAATAAAAGGTTAAACAGCGATCAATACAAAAGGTTTAAGTTTACATGCACAATCTAATGTTATTATTTTTATAAAAATATGCAAATAATATTAAAAACTAGTACTTAAAATACATGTAGTTAATTAGTATTGGACAGGTGGGAGGGGGGGGGGGGGGGCGTACTTGCAAGATTGGCATCTCAATAATAAAATGCCTTTCGAAATACGAAATTTTCACAATCTAAAAAGACATTTAATTAAATCAACACGCAATCACTATTGAGGAAATCTTAGATCCAAACGCAAATGAAAACTGGCAGGTTTTTTTTTTTTTTTAAATCTACGCTTTATGTCTTGGATAAATCCCGTGTGTTGGTTTTCAGGGCTTCACCAGAATGATTAGCATTTGTCAGAGTGATGAGCCGTTTTCTGCGCTCCAGCGATTCCTGCGTTGCTGATAGGGGCGGATCCAGTGATTTCTGCGATGTTAATAAGGGCGGATCCAAGACCTTGTAAATATTCTTTTCAATGGCAGCATTACTTCTCATGTTTTCCTCACCCCTTGCTGTGATGGGTGACCTGTCAAGGGCATAATTTCGGCCTTTGGGATACCTTTTAAGTATAGCTGTGTTGTGCATGTCTTCTCAGTTCATGAAATGTAATTCCCTTCCACCCCCACCCCCCTCTTTTTCGACTTTATAAAACGCTTCACTTTACTTATTCTAACCACCTGTGTCGGACATACTGTATAGAATTCAAGCAAATTACTCTTGACCAATCGGAACGCTTGTTCTTCGAATCGGAACGCTTGTTCTTCCACTTCTTCGGTAAACTAACCAAAACAGATCCCAGATGTGGCGATTTCGACATTGAACAGCTAACAAATGAACAAACAGACGTTTGGGGTATATTATTTCATGTCAAAGATAGTTTCGTATCATAAAGCACAAGTTTTCATGGTCCAGCCATCATTGATTTAAACGCGACTATGCTAAACCAGATCTTCAATTTTAGATTGAGTGTAAATTCTATTGGTCAACGAATGACATCATTCTCAGCATGCATATTTATGAGTGTGGTATGTATTACAAAAATGTATGCCATGTAATAATGTACGTCAATTGATTGATTGATTGATTGATTGATTGATTGTTTGGGGTTTTACGCCGTTTTGGCAGTATTTCAGCCATTTTACGGCGGTTAACTGATAACATATGTTTGTGAATGTTGGAGTTTCCCTGATGGCCCCCAGTGAGCCTAATCTTTTTCGAAAATCAGGGAAACGATCTTTTGCGTGCCAAGGGGGTTGTGATTCTTGACACGGGACACCCTTTAACGTCCCATCCGACGGACATTGAATGTCAAGTGTTACAATATATTGACATGTCTTACCATAATGCATTATTTGTATTCCAATAGTATATAACAATTATTACAATAATGTATGAGTGTATTACAATATTGTATAATATGTTATACAATAATGTATAATTCATACTACAATAATGCATGGAATGTATTACAGTAATGTATAATTTATATTGCAATAAAATTTGATGATATATGGTGTGTATTACAATATTGTATGATTTGTATGATATGTAATACAATAATGTATCTCATGTATTACAACAATGTATATCATGTTTTAGCATGTATCGCAATAATGTATAACTTACATGTATTACAACAATGTATGTCATGTATCATAATACTGTATAGCATGTATTACAATAATATGTGGAATGTAATATATGGCATGTATAATTACAATAATATATGGAACGTAAGATATGCCATGTATAATTACAATGATATATGGAATGTAATATATGACATGTATTACAATATTGTATGTCTCATATTAAGATAATATATGTACATACATTTTACTATATTATTAAGTATCGTAATCAATAAGGAAAAAGTTTAACCAGGAAACGGAAAGAGGAAATAATCATAAAAAAGCTTGAAGTGTTCGTCATGGATTCTCCTTTGTCTATGTGTTGTAGTTTACATAGAATAACTGTGCGTTGAAAGAAATATTTGTCGACGGGATATGTCTAACGTCGCTGTATGTTTATTATATTTTGGAGCCTTCACTTACTTCAGCCAGATCGTAAGTCTTCAGTCTACAGGAATATGTTCGTAAGTATGAAAATTGGTCATCAAATGGTATCTCCATTAGCAATTTCAAGTTGCGTATTGCATCAAAATTCATTGAGTTTGATTTCATTTGTTTTCTGAAATAGTATAATAATTTTGTATTGCTTCTTGTGTGTTAGGAAAAGGAAGGAAAACACACACAGTTTACCATTAACAGTCAAAAATGCTGTTGTACATAGAGGTGTTTGCTATACAGCATTATATACACGAATGCAGGGATATACTTTATGTAATCTTAATAATCCTTTATGGTGATCTGGCAAGGCTGCCGCAGTTATACATAAGCAAACAGACAAACACGTTTTGGTGAAAATTGTCATTTATTTAATGACAACAAATGTACAATCATAGAATATAATGATAATGGAGAGATGACCACGCGCTAACTCAGTGACAAGAGCTTTCTGAGATACATCAAATCTGACAAATGAGTGATCTCCCCTGACACAGTCAATAAAAATATGATTAACTGCATCATCCATATACAAATCACTGCAAAGGAATTTTAGTAGAAAAAAATTGAAAAGGAATTACTTCACCCTTGTGTGGGACACAAATGGATTGAAAACGCAAACTAGTTATCCTTATCGTGAAATCAAAATTTTAAGTTTGAAATAATTCCGATTTGATATTTCCATTTGTGGGATATTTATCTATCCTTTCTCACTGAGTAGTATTTGAACTTGCGATTTATACACTTTCACAGGAACTCCACTCCAGTGGTGTGTTGCAAAAATTACTATCGTAAAGGTAATGAATGCAAAGGTGAGTACAATCACAGAAAGGAGAAAATCAAAATTTTAAACGAATACTTAAACTGTTTGGAAAAGAAGTAATATGTTGGTAACTATTTCAGTCTGTTTTTATATCCGTGCTAGGCCAATATGTGTTCCTGACTTACTTGGATTAATTTGAATTCCAACAGAATGTGAGCTCGGATATTTTGACGACTGCTCGACGAAGTGTCCAGTTGGACTGTATGGTAGACTCTGTTTACAAACGTGTTCCTGCAGTTCAGAGCTGTGTAATCACGTGACAGGCTGCCTTGTTGGTAAGTTTCTGATGTTGTGAGGATGTCAACAACTAATTATGAAATGACAGGAAATCCTTCTGTTGAGGTAACTGTAATTATCAGGTGTTATGAGAAGCGATATATGATATACATGCGATGAAAATCCACATCCTAATGTATAATCTTACAGAATTATTAACATCAACACATTTAAATGTTAATGTATAACAAAAAAGATAAAGTTCTGATACAGAATTCCTTACATCTGGTCGACAGGGGATGCTTACTCCTCCTAGACACCTGATACCACCTCTGGTATGTCCAGAGGACTAGCTGAACTCTTCATTTTGTATTCCTTATAGGAGTTATGAATCACTTTTTGTAATCTTCACCTATTCATCATTACATCTAAATGTTAATGAGTAACTATCAAGAGCATTTCTGTGTTCCTTAATGGATGTAGTTCTTAATTCAGTAATAAATATTGCCAAGGATACCTTAATTCTTTAACAGTATACCTAGTCCATGGTGCCGAAACCTATCAAAGTAGTGGAAACATCACAAAACACAAATATAATGTCTTACCTCTGTCTAAGTTTGATCTTTTGTATTATTAAGTCGCGGCGCTTCTCTTTGCGATTGGGGAGGGGGATGGAGTAGGGAAACCCTGTTCTAGTCTTAATCCTGGTGCCGCGTCAGATCTAAGACAGTAGTGATTTTTCTTTTGCTAAATGACCGGCATCAAAAATGAAAGTGAAAGTCATGGGGTTTTTGGATATGATGTGAAAAAGAAGGTACCGTGTCGCGACAGGCGTTGGAATGATATATAACTTTTGATAGGTTAGTGCTAGGTCTTTCATATTTCACTTTATCCTTGTGAGAAAGCCTTTCCTTTGATACTAGAATTATTTTGCTGTCATACAGGGAAGTGCATCAGTGTTTCACAAACACATCTCGTTATTTCTATCTTTTTATATAGGATTATGATATTTAAGTACATGTTTGTTTATTTCTTTGTTTGTTTTACGTCCCGTCGAGAATTTTTCACTCATATTGAGACGTCAAAAGCTGTAGGTGAAGTCACACAAATTTAGACCTATGCTTGGCGCCCAGGGCCGTATCAGTGACAGTTCTTTAACGTGTAAACACCTGCCGCGACATGTACATACAAGATATCTCTGATTTCTTTGTTTGTTTGTTTGTTTATAGCCGCCTAAGCAATTTTTCAGCTATCTCTGATTTCAATAACACGAATAGAGGAATTGGGTAGCGTAATGTTTAATATTTCTAGCTTATTAAGTAAATCATATGTGTGATTTAAATATACGTAAATTTACTGCATTGCATCTCGGGTGGTTCTGAATGTTTCAATGCAACAAAAATAACTTGACTAAACCAACAAAAAGGTGATAGTGTTCTTGAAAATTTCTAAAACGTTTACATGAACTCATTGTATAAAATATAGGATTAATCAAACAAAAGTGACATAAAGTATTGTTTGCACAATAGAGGTCATGTTATGTATATACACCGAAAGTAAACAATGCAAAACAGTCCGACGTAGCATAGGAATACCCAGAAATGGCGTCTGTGGATATATTCCACGTCATTGTGTGTGTGCACGTGGTGTCAAAATAGTTATAATGGAATACCCAGAAAGGACGTCTGTAGAAATATTTCACGCCATTGTGTGTATGCACGTGGTGTCAAAATAGTTATAATGTAAAATATGAGAGCAGATTATACATATCAATTCTGTGATGAGGAAGTCCTAAATATAACGTTTTAGCCATGCAAGTATATATGTTATGTTTGGTAAAGCTATTTATAAGCGTAGAAATAATTTCCTTTTATTTGCGAGTGATGTGTTGTTTAAGTGGTTGCTTGCTCATACTCCTAAATGTCTGAGTATATTGGCATGGACTTTTTAATATCTTGTTTTATCTGGGTTTTTGCGTCAGGTGCTGTAGAAATAACAACTATCAAAACTGGATACTGTCCGTAAGTATTGAAATTTGATTTTTTTTTTAATGCAAAGGCAACTAAGATGATGATACAGTGCAGAAAAATACAATCCATAATTACTTATTATCATGAGCCATATAAAGTAGAATATACGTACCCCAAACAACTGAAAACTCCGGACTTCTCTGATCGGAATTTGTCGTCTATCTGTCGTCTGTAAACTTATCACAAGATGGACTCCCCCTCAAATACCACCAACAGGCCGTAGTGGCTCAGTAGCTAATAAATCATTGCTTCGTGACTTGGAAGGTCGAGGGTTCGAACCCTACTTGCACCTTATCAACGTCAAACTTAAGGCATAAAAATAGTTCACAACTGCTTCATCGCCAAACACTTGGCACATAGAAGTAAGAGTCGTGGGTCTTTTGGATGAGGATTTAAAACCAAGATCCCTGGCTCAATAACAAACTTGGTACAAATCATTCCAAGATAAAAGGAAATTTTAAAACTTCAGAAGAGGGAGTACATTAAAGAAGCATGTGAAAATAGGACCACTGTAAAATAATAGTAAAAATATCATGAAAGCTTTAAGGAAGATGCAAGTTTTCTCGAGTACTTACCCCTACAGCCATGAAGGCGTCACGCAGGTTGTTTGTTTGTTTGTTTTACTTTCCGATACTTACCACAAATTTAGATCTATGCTTAGTACTTACGGCTTTCAATAGTGAGGGTTTTTTGACGTGCCAACACCTGCCGCGGCGCAGGACCTCCGTTTTTAAAGTCATATCCGAAAGACCTGTGATTCTCACTTCTAACTGCCGAGCGTTCGGCGAAGGAGCAATCATTACCTATGTTTATGTCTTAAGTTTGACGCAGCCATGGCATGAACGGGACTCGAACTCACGACCTCCCGATTACAAAGCGAATGCTCTATCACTGAGCTACTGCGACCAGTGCGTCACGCAAGAGTGCAAAACCTAATATAATACAATATATACCAAGGCTTCTCAAGAACCACAAAGTGACATATTTTTAATCTACAATCAAGCATTTCAATTTAGTGTGTACCAGAACTTAATCCTGGGAGTGTAAAGATGTGCACAAGAAATACGTAAGCAATTCTTTGATTTTTTTTTCTTCAAACACTATCAGAGATATTCTGTCAAACAGCATGCTTTGCCAACTACTCCTATATAGTGAAAATTCTTTTTAAAAAAAATCAAGTCAGTGCGTATTTACGATGTGGGTAAAAACAATTTGCATAAAAATTATCATGGAACATAAAGATGAATAAAAAAATTCAAAGGACATGCGCAGGATTGCGATCCCCCTATCCACATTTTGCCATTGAAAAAGGAGGGGTTTCAAGACCGCAAATCGGCACAAAATAACCATTTTCGTCTTTAAAATGTTTTACCAAAGTGGGGATGCAAATTTCCTAGCCTCCACCTGATCATGCACTGTGACATTCTTTGCAAAATTTCCTTTCAAGACCTATAAGAGGACAATTTGTCAATATAAGCATCCACATGATTTTAGCATAGATTCAGACTCTTTCAAAACACAACTCCCCAACTTGGGAGAGACCATAATGGAGTTTAAATATTAACAAATTCTCTGTCATCGGGCAAAACAAAAAAGGTTAGGAAGTTTTACAGAAGATAAAAATGGTCACGTGAGAAAGATTTTTGAATTATTACATTTTGACGAACAGAGGTGAAGCTGACAAACAAATAAATCTCATAAATCTTATAAAGAATACGATTGATTGATTGATTATTTATTGCTTTCCGCCACACTCAACAATGTTTCAGTTATCTGGTGGCGTCCAGTTTTTGTTGGTGGAGGAGAGAACCCAGATACAATGTACCTGGGAGTAAATAATTGGTATGAAACACGTCAAATAGCATTTGACCCAATGACAGGATGCATTTTGTAGAATAGATCGTTGTAGCGACCATCTAGAGAATTTGCGAAATGCTGCCTTAAACGAGACTGTTAAATGTTCTTATTTTCATACAATCAGATTAAATGAAGTATTTCCAAACCGAGGCCTCTTCCGAATAGTTAGATGTCCAATAGATTACTTCGTACAACTTGAGTAATTCTAATTTTGAATATTGAAATTTTCTTTTTTTTAAGGGAGACGGACGGTGGATGTTGTGTTAACTATTACAAGGATGGCAACGAATGCAAAGGTATTCCGAATTTAAATCAGATGTTTGAAAAAATATCAAGATTCAACAAGATTAATGACATGTTTTGAGATTTGACGAAATAATGTTATTCGTAGTATCAAATATTTTTATAAAATAGTTAATGATGAGTGACCCCCACTGTATATTTCCATATGCTTATTTCAAACAAGAGTTCCCAATCAATCTATCTGCACTACAGTATTAGTCTGTTCTGAAAAGTATTTAAAATAATATCTGATTTCAGAAACGTTACCTACAAATATGTTGTTGTGGTTTTATTTTCAGGTTGTCCCTGGGGATATTTTAATCACAATTGTTCTGACATATGTCCGCCAGGTTATTATGGACAATTGTGTTTATCAAAATGTGAAACTTGCAACAGTTCCCTATGTGATCATGTCTATGGATGTCCCCATGTGACGGGTAAGATTTCCCATACAAGGTTCAAAATATACATGTAGGGCATTTTAATTAAACTAGCCTTTTTCATGTTTTTTTGTTTGTTTGTTTGTTTGTTTATTTATTGTTTGTTTGTTTTTCTATTGTTTGTTTGTTTTTATTTTTGTGAACAGACATTATTTACAATAATTACCATAAGCTTGAGAATTCTTTTCAAGTGATTATATTGTGTGCGGTTTTTCAATATCTAGATTTGTTTGATAAATATCTCATTTACGAGTACATTGTAAAGAGAAACGGAGAAAATCTACATTGTAAAGATAAACAGAAAGAATTTACTTTGTAAAGGTACATAGAGAAAATTTACACGTGTAATTATATTGTATATTAAAAAAACAATGTTTTGGGGTATTTTCGCAAATTTGTGATGCGTAAATAAAAAAAACCCACATATTACGGTAATTATGAAAAACTAGCGATGGGGAAGTTGTCTCGTTTGAGATGAATTTTGGTAGTTTCTCTATATACTGTAATTTTTCATGCTACCATTTTTCATGGACTTGGTTCGCTGATTTTAGACCTTGACATAAGTAGTGGTCTAATTATCATATTATATGGAACTTTTTGTCGGTCAAATTAACATATTATATGGAAATTTTCACCGTTCTAAATATCATATTATATGGAAATTTTCACCGGTCTAATTATCATATTTTATGGAACTTTTTGCCGAAAATTGCAAGCTATACAGCTGGTAGAAAAGAAAACCAAAATGGCGGCGTGATATACCTGTGAATAGGTTGTTTATAGGGAGACAATTTTTTTGTCATAAATATTTGAAACGTCGAGACCCTGTGTGTTAAATCAAGGTTCCTGTTGTCACAACAGTAGGACCAGTTTATTCTGAATATACTTAATGAGTTCCATTGTGTCCCATTAATCTTTTAAGAGCAACATTTAATCATATATTCAGTCTTAATCATTAAAATCAATGAAACTTCAAACGCATCGTATTTCTTATTTCCATAGCAGACGATTCTCGTGCCGATGACGGCTTAGTTTGGCAAATACTAGTCGCTGTCACGGCGTTTGTCTTCATTGGAGCCATTTTAGTGGGAGCTATCTTTCATTGCAATAAAAGGTTAGTCAACTGTTGGACGTTAGGGGGATGTTATTCTACCAGTCTCTTCAACTCAAAAACCCATCTCATCTGTTCTATGTGTCATAATCTTGGTGCATTGATTGGGCAGGGCTTCTTCTCTTCCACTCAGTGCAGACCAATCACACGACGCGTAACAAATTCATAATTAGGCTGTGACCTATGCCATGACCTCCTGTTTGGTTGCCGCAAGATTGTGACAAATTAAAGTCTTTAGTTACAGATACTTGTAGTATGACATCTCCCTGACCTGCCGCTCGCTAAAGTTCCTTAAGTAATACTGCAGTTACCTGGACAATGTGCCCCGAAGTCGGTTTCTCCTGTTTGTTTACAAATTTCTTACCTTGTGTATCTTATTATAACCAATCTCTGATGCTTACAAAAATCGTGAAACTATTACATGAATCGAAATTGGGATGAGATAGACAGGGAATCCACACATTTTGGAGAAATTGTCGCCGCCAAAAAAATAAATAAATAAATAAAAAAAAAAATCAAAAGCGTAGGTGTCTGCGTTTAAGGACATACACGATGTTTCTGGCATTTTCTCTGAAATTATTTTCATGTCCTCGATATGATTTTTTGTTTTTGTTTGTTTGTTTGTTTATAGCCGCCTGAGCAATTTTTCAGCTATCCGGTGGCTGTCCTCGATATGAAGAGTTGTATGATCTTTGTATGTCAACCTAGGAAACTCAGTGGTTAGTTCACCTAACTAGTAATGCAGGGGTCCCCGGGTTGATTCCGGATTTTTCCAAAGATTTTTCTCACCTTTTTTGTTACAGTTACACAACTTTATGTAATACATAAGAGGAGACTTTATATTTTACTTTCAACAACTAGGAACTATCAAAATATACTAACTCTAAAACAAATATGGTAATATACTCCAAGAGCTTTTTTAAAAAAAAAAAATTATTTGTGTGTGTGTGTGTGTGTGTGTGTGTGTGTGTGTGTGTGTGTGTGTGTGTGTGTGTGTGTGTGTGTGTGTGAATTTATTGAATGTCCTTTAGGAGATAAATCAAAATATTACAGCCTCGTTACAGAAGTGATTTAATCGTAAAAACTATGCATTAAAGAATAAGTATATTGATGTATTTTAAAACGGTAATGAGATTTAAATTCAGTTCTATATATTGAAATTATATACAGATTTATCAATTATTCTCAAACTATAGAAAAATGACACACACACACACACACACACACACACACACACACACACACATACATATATATATATATATATATATATATATATATATATATATATATATATATATGATCAATGATTTCTTTATTTTATTTTTGATTTAAACAGCAGGTAATTGCTATTGGATAACGTGACATTTCTGACAGTTTTTTTTAAATTATATTTTTATCTCCTTTATATAAAGAGTTCTTGGATTTCCAAAATACGTTTAAATTTCATATTGTAATAATATTACCATACTTCGTATATGGGCTGGTTTGCTCAGTGGTCAGATCACCTAATCAGTAAGGCAAGGGTCCAGAGGTCGATCCCTGATTGATTAAAAAAAATGTCCTCCCTTTCTTTGCTATAATAACTTAGTGATGTTCATATATACAACCTTCTGTAATACTTAAGGATGTATACTACATCGTCATAATGGCTGACTTCCTTTTAAAAACAAGAATGGAAAAATAAATATCAGCAATATTTGTCTATTCCTTTTCGATTTAATTGCCTAGTCGTGTAGCTCAGTAGGTGAACGTGTCGACTGCAAATTGAGTTCGAGTCCAGCAGGGGTTTTCATATTTTTATTTTTTGGGTTTTTTTTGTTTTTGTTTTGTTTTTTGTTTTGGATTATCTTCTAATAAAAATGCAATTTCTAATTAATTAAATTAAATTTAAAAGTTTTCAATTTCAATATAGTGTTGTACATATCCTCCACTTCAAATTTCTCTGGTTTAGTATTCCTTCTTAACGGTTGACGTTACGTACAAGAAAATTAAAATATGCTAACCCAGAATATACACCCATTCGTTTTGTAGAAACATGATAGGATGTAAGTGAATTGTACCTGAAATGTCAGAAAAATCATATATCATTGGAAATTGAAACAAAATCTATTATACAGAAACGTTGAACGTGACTGCAAAATCAACTGAAAAATAATTATGCTTCAAAATATAATTGTATCTCTTTTCTTTAATATCGATTAACAGTGCCCCGTGAATATTTTAAGGTTTTGTACATGATAACATGACTGAGCAGGAAAATTTATACAGATCTTTGGAATATGTAAGATATATGGTCATTTTGTTTACAGACGAGTTAAGATTTACGAACCTAAACACATCAACCGTAAGTAAACATATTTGCTTTGTTTTAAATGACTTTTGTATTCAAAAAAATGTACGTACTTTATTTCGTATATTTGAGAGTATTACACATATTTCATTTTCATTCTAAGAGAAGATAAACACTGTCATGCGTTTTGAGATCTACATATATATGTATAACTTTGAAAATACTAATAAGAAACATTTGAAATGTCTCTCATTTGTAGATGTCTCTCAAAGACAAACTTCCCGTAGAGAAGATCTTCTAGATCAGACATCAGTTCATCCGCCACCGTCATGTCAAGAGGAAATGCCAGCGACGACAACTGAATTATACGATGAGAATCCTTATGCTCAAATAACGGATACAGCGAGAATTTTGCCGAGAACGAGACACCTCGCAAAGGAAGTGAGCATTCCTATGGCCCCCTTAATGAATAATAAGACAAGAGGATTGCATCATCAACACGATCCTTATGACGTACTTAGTTTAAAAGTAAAAGACATGGAACATTCAGATATGATGCTTAAATCACACACTAAGGACATAGGTTGGTCAGGAGTTAACGGACTTGGCCCGGATGGTACATCGACTTCCACCAATAGGCGTGAACTACCGCCTGCTCCAATAAGATCCCCAAAACCTAGTGCACGGAGAAGTTTCCTTTTTCCAGAAGTATCATCAGATTATATAACGCATGACAGCTGCAAAAATATAGGTAGGTCAAGCGAAGCGGAAATTAACGAGCTTCCGCTTCCGCCGCCACCTCCAACACCTGCCTGTGAGAATAGCGTCAAATCAAAAAAAAGACAGAAACCACTTCCACCGCCGAGAAAATTACGGAAAGATTCCCCTGTCTATAGGACTGACCATCAAAGCGAAAGCCAAACTGAACATGAAGGTATTGTGAACTTACGACACCAAAATGAAATGCATGATGAAGCAGAAGAATCTGAGAAGACGAGAATTAGTTTCTTTAGGCAAAACAAAATATTCAAGAAAACCCCGCCTTCGATGAAAATGCTACTTAAAACAGACGTGATTAACAGACGGAAATCAAATGGAAAGTCTTATAATTTGTCTGGTTTGTTAGACGTGGAGGAAATGCCGGCTCCTGACTTCAGCAATGATGTGGAGTTATGTCATGTAACTGAGGAACAGCCTCCATGTGCCGAAAATCAGACTAACTTCCTTCGGAAGTGCCAAACAACCTTGAAGACTAAGATGAATAGAATCAGTGCGTTACGGTTTGCAAACGGTGCACTGGGGAATCTAAGATACAGCTTTTCACGACCTAAATATTAACAAAGAATTCAAACACTGTGATAGGGTTCTTCATGTATAATATTAAAGTCCTGACTGATGAACAGATGTGATATTTTTATATTTCTACGGATATTGTATGCGTACCATTACATGTACTATGAGTGGGTGAACAAAATTGTTCTGTATATTAAAATGTTTTGACCCATTGTTTTGAAATTTGTTCCATAACACTAATGGGCTAATGGCTTTTACATGCAACAAAATGAAGAAGACAGCTTTTAATGAAAGGGAAATATTTAAGAAAATGACAAAAAGTAGTGATTACTTAAAATCTTTTGAACTGCTGATCTGATTTTGACTAAACTGATACTGAAACATTACAATATCGTGTAAATTTTAATTTGTTCCTGACAATACCCCCAGTGTAAAAGGTGTGGCTTTATGGGCACTTGAAATCGGTAATTTTCTATTTTTTTTATTTACTTTACAATATTCTGAATATTTAAAACATACTACTAAACTTTATAGTACTTATAAGGTGTAGGTATAGTTGAGGTAATATTTATTATGTGCATTCATTATATAGTATTAGTAAATAAAGTAATAAACACTTTTGTTCACACCCGTGGGGGTCCGGGTTGTTAGAATAGATCCTCAGTACCCCTTGCTTGTCGTAAGAGGCGACTAAATGGAGTGGTCCTTCGGATGAGACCGCAAAAACCGAGGTCCCGTGTCACAGCAGGTGTGGCACGTAAATGATCCCTCCCTGCTCAAAGGCCATAAGCGCCGAGCATAGGTCTGAATTTGCAGCCCTTCACCAGCAATGGTGACGTCTCCATATGAGTGAAAGATTCTCGAGCGAAACGTTAAACAATATTTAATCAATCAATCAATCAACTTTTTTTCACTTAATCAACCGTCATCAAGTCTGTAAAGAGTGACATTCAATCATTATTAGAAACCAGTGTTGAATTCGATTTTAATACTGGAAAGTCAGTTGGCTATGCTGCGGTGGCCTTTCGATTACTGAAGCCCATTTTAATGTATAATGAAGCCCATTCTGATGAATAATAAAGCCCACTCTGATGAAAAATGATATTACCCAGTCACGATTGATATATCAAAATTATATAAAAAAACATATTGACAGGAGTAGACATAGCAGACTAGCATTCAGGAAGTTATTGTTACTAAATAGTACTTTTCATATCACTGTCATGCCCGCTATCAAAATAAATCTCCCGGACAATCAATCATGTCTTTCAAAATCTCACACATGAGCACTTATGAAACTTGTTGCAATTTCCTTATTCCAAGTTTTTGTTCCAGAAATCTTGTTATTTCCTATTATGGTGAATATGCCTTCATGAAGATTGAAAGGTATACTCAATTATTGCCATAAAGGCGGACAGGAAATCGCATTGCTAATCAATGTATAACGAAGTCAGATTATTATCGCACCACGTGTTTAGCCTAAATAACAATCGTTAATAACCATGAACGATTACAAAATTATGCATATTCAGGAAAAACACATTTTAATAACTCCATACGTGACTCATAAACTTATGATGCGAATTAAAGTTGCACCAGTTTTCTCTCATGTACGTATGTCATCAGCTTTGGTATTTTCTATGTTGCTTTATGTCGCTTCGAGAATTTTTCACTTATATTGAAACGTCCCTAACTCTGTAGATGAAAATCACATATTTTGACCTACATGTATATATGGCCTTCAGGGAAGTAACAGTGAGGGTTCTTTTGTCGCGTCAACCCCTGTCGTGATGAGGGACTTTGATTTTCTAGATCTCATCCGAAAGACTCGTGATTCTTACTTTTAAATGGCGAACATTTGGCAAAATAGCACTCGATACAAAATTTTATTTATCACATAAAAGTACTATTTCCGGGTTCTTAACGCAGGTTCAGAAAAACGAAATGAACTCGTAATACAGGTTGATAACAATGCAAATTATGTAGGGTCATGTGAGGTCGGCGCGTGCTGACATAAATACGTAGAGACGTTCTGAATTATCTTCATAAAAAAAACTGTAATATTTATTTTCTACAAGATACACATTTTACAAAAGATTAGGAGAAAATTATACTTTCACAGTGAGGGTACAAAGGTTTATTTAGTTCATACCAATCAAACTCCCGGGGTGTTGCTATTCTTTTCAAAAATAATTTTGAGTTTCAAATAAACAATACTGCAATAGATAATGAAGGAAACTATATCATTGCAGAAATTATAACTGGGAATAAGTCATTTACTAAATATCTATGGTCCAAATGAAGATATACCTCAATTCTATTGTAATTTATTTGAGAAACTAGAAACTTTATCAAGCAATCAGAATATCATCCTGATTTCAACTTAGTAATGGACAAAAAAATTAGATACAATGAATTACAGAAACTTAAATAATCCAAAGGCCCGTATGGAACTTATCAATCGTATGGAAAATCACAATTTATGTGACATTTTTCGTGTATTAAATCCTAATAAATTGAAATACACATGGAGAAAAAGAAACCTAATCAAGCAATCTAGACTGGACTTCTTCCTCATATCAGAATCTTTGATTCCATCTGTGCAAGCAGTTGACTATGAAAATAGCTACAGGTCTGATCACACTCCAGTTGTTTTGACCTTAAAACTAACAGACTTTAAACACGGGAAGGGGTTCTGGAAATTTAACAATTCCCTTTTAACAGACAACGACTATGTTAAAGTTGTAAAATCTCAAATTAAGGAAACAAAAAAGCAATATGCATCCTTGTCTATCAGTTGGAGAATGTCAATGAGGTGGATGGTGCTGTAATAGAATTTCGTATTCCTCATCATAATTAATTTTTAGACACACTATTAATGAATATTAGAGGAAAGCAATCTTTTACAGCACGTATAAGAAAAAAATGCAAATGAAACACAGAATAAGTTAGGAAATGAAATAAAGCTTTTAGAAGAAAATTTTAATGAAGAATCACTAAATATTTTAGAGGAAAAGCAAAAGAATCTCGAGGAAATCAGATCAAAAACACTTAAAGGTAATTATATAAGATCAAGAGCAAGATGGATAGAGGAAGGTGAAACACCGAGTAAATACTTTTGTAATCTGGAATCTAGAAACTATATGAAAAAGCAAATTCCAAAATTAACACTAAATGACGATACAGCAATAACAAACGAATCAGAAATTTTAAACCACACTAAAAAAATTTATGAGACATTATACATGAGAAGAGATGCCATAGATAGATGTGATATTGATAAACTCCTAGAACCATACGAAATAACCAAATAACAGATGACGAGTTCCTTTGTTTAGAAGGCAAAATAAAATACTCTGAAGTTTTAAAATTTCTTAAACAAATGAAAAACGACAAAAGTCCTGGGCCAGATGGCTTTACAACTGAATTTTTCAAATTCTTTTGGTCTGATTTATGTCATTATATTACAAGAGCAATTATTCATATCAAATAGGCGAGTTCTCGAATATCAATAAGCTCGGAATAATTACATGTATCCCAAAACCAGACAAGGATAGACAGTACTTAAAAAACTGGCGTCCAATCACTCTGCTATCAGTACTATACAAAATTGCCTCTGGATGTATTGCTGAAAGGATAAAAATTTTCCTCAATAAACTTATACACAAAGAACAAACAGGATTTTTAAAAGGTAGATTTATTGGAGAGAATATACGTCTTGTTTACGATATTATGAATTATACAGAGTGCCAAAATATTCCAGGGCTCCTGATTTTAATTGACTTTGAAAAAGCTTTTGACACAATATCTTGGGACTTCATATTCCAAGCATTAAGTTGCTTCAACTTTTGTAGTTCAATTAAAAACTGGATCAAATGTTTTTATAAAAATATATCATCATGTGTAATTAAAAACGGCTTTACATCAAAGTATTTTTATCCTCAAAGAGGCTGTAGGCAAGGGGAAATATTTTCACCATATTTATTTCTATTTTGTGCTGAAATCCTTGGCATTTTAATAAAAAAATAATAAAGAAATAAAAGGTATAATAATTGATGGAGAAGAGTATAAGATTTCACAGTATGCAGATGATACCTCCTTAATATGTGATGGTTCACCTACATCTTTAGATGCTATACTAAGAGTTCTAGATAAATATGCACAAATTTCAGGGTTAAGAATTAATATAACTAAAACTAAATTGCTTTGGATAGGTAGTAAATAGTTTTCAAGAGATGTATATCACCACTCAAGATGGAAATTTGACTGGAACCAAACCTCTTTTGAACTTTTAGGAATAAAATTTACAGTAAAACTTGATGAAATGATAGATATGAATTACAACAAGAAGTTAGAAACATACACAAAGTACTTGTTCATTGGAAGTCAAGAAAGTTGACTCCAATTGGTAAAATTGCTGACATCAAGACATTAATTGTACCTAAAATGAACCACTTAATATTAACTCTACCAAACCTTCGGAAGACTTTATTAAAACATTTGACAGTAAACGATTTGATTTTCTATGGGATGGTAAAAAAGATAAAATAAAAAAGAACACAATTATACAAAATTATAATCATGGTGTCTTAAAAATGATAGACTACTCCAATTTTATCACTGCACTTAAATCTAGTTGGATAAGAAGATTAGTAATAGCTGAGAATTCCAGATGGGAAACATTATTTGAAGCTGAGTTTGGAACTTCTGTTGCAGAGATTTTGAAATTTGGCTCAACATACATAGAACTTTTAAAACAAAAAAACAAGTAACAAATTTTGGATCAATACCCTGGATAGCTGGATTGATATAAATAAAGCAGACAAATGTAATATCCATAATATTGCTGGTGATCATTTATGGTATAACCCTGATCTAAAAATTGATAAATTAAATATACCCCATAAAGAGTTTTGTAAGGATAATATAATATACATTGGTGACCTATGCAACATGGACAATTCATTTTTGTCATTTACAGAATTCAAAAATGTCTCTACGGGAAAAATAAATTTCCACCAATTCTCTGGTTTAGTTGCAGAAATAAAAAACACATGCAACAAAACAATAAGATAATTGTAAAAGATTTCAATATTAGATACACCTTTACTGTTGAACTATTTTTAAAATCAAAGAAATATTGTAAAGAAATGTGTAATATCCTCATATCAAAGAAAAAAAGTTTTCCAACTTCTCGAAAAAAAATGGATTGAAAATAGTATCAACTTTAGGGAGCAAGAGTGGGAACATGCTTACATGCTTCCACTTAAAAAAAACTTCCGAAACAAAGCTTCAGTGGTTTCAATTTCAAACGCTTCACAGATTATCCGCAACAAACTATTATTTAAATAAATGCGGCATAATTGACTGGCCCTTACGCTCTTATTGCAATCAGTTGCCAGAAACACTGGCTCATTTGTTTTCAGAATGTTATTTAATAAAAGAACTTTGGATTGAGATAGAACATTGGTTAAAATTCACTTTAGATATTGACATAAATTCGAGCAGGAATTCAATTCTGTTTGGCAAAATAAACAATTTTAGATTAAACCGTGTAGTAAACCTTATGATTCTGACAATTAAACACTATAACTATGCAAACAAATTTACTCCCTCAAAGAGGTTGAGTTTTGAGAGCCTAAAAAAGAATTTAGTCAGTCGACTATATATTGAAAAATATATTTTACTAAAGAATTGTAAATACCATGAATTTAACATATATTTGAAACATGCTATTGAAAAAAATGAACATTCATCACAAGTATAAACCCATTTCTCCCTCTGTCTACTAACTCTCAAATATCTGTATCTCTTCTTCCTTCTAATTCCTATCTCTAACCCATTCTCTATTCTTCTATAAATAAAAAACTTTCACATAATTTCTTCTAATATCAACTACTGTAAGTCATTGTGTATGCTGCACGAATGTTTTGTTAATATACTATAAGGTGAAAGTCAAATAAAAAATATCAAAAAAAAACCCAAAAAACAAAAAAAACGAAAAAAAAAACAAAAAAAAAAACATATCTTTCTGACATAACCTTTCAAACGGATGTTCCGATTCAGGGTAATCACTGGCATTTTAGAGAATCCTCATTGCTACGGCCCAAAGCGTCATGCATTACTCAAAAGTTGTGGCATTTCACATACAGCTAGTGATGTCTCTATATGATTGAAAAATCCTCGAACGGGACGTAAATAAACATACAGAGAAACAAAACATGCATGTGTGCTCAGTTTGTTTGAGAAAAATGCTTGCTTGTAGATGAGATTTGTAAAATATTCACATTGCCAATGTTTTTGCCATTTATAACTCTACAAATTGTAATGACATTCATTTCCACATGAATGCGCTGCAGTTGTAAACAATGCGCGTATGAATACAAATAAATATAGTAAGTCTACTCTATAGACTGAGACTTCTCACAGAAATGAAAGTAGACTGTAAATATAAGAAATATAAACTTTCAAACTGTGTGAGGATACGTTCAGCTTCTGACCGGTGTACTTCTGTGTGAGGATACGTTCAGCGACGCTTCTGACCGGTGTACTTCTGTGTGAGGATACGTTCAGCGACGCTTCTGACCGGTGTACTTCTGTGTGAGGATACCTTCAGCGACGCTTCTGACCGGTGTATTTCTGTGTAAGGATACGTTCAGCGACGCTTCTGACCGGTGTACTTCTGTGTGAGGATACCTTCAGCGACGCTTCTGACCGGTGTACTTCTGTGTGAGGATACGTTCAGCTTCTGACCGATGTACTTCTGTGTGAGGATACGTTCAGCGACGCTTCTGACCGATGTACTTCTGTGTGAGGATACGTTCAGCGACGCTTCTGACCGGTGTACTCCTGTGTGAGGATACGTTCAGCGACGCTTCTGACCGGTGTACTTCTTGAAGCGCATTAGCGTGAAGCCTCGCACTTTATACCCTCATATGAATGTATTTTCAAAACTAAAAATGTATTTCTTAATGAACTTTTATGATGGTACTTGTATGATGTCGATTTGTCCAATTCTAATTGATTTTATTTTCTTCCCTATCGGTACTTTATTAATCATACAAATTCACAATTCATATATTGCTTTCCACTGTTTATTATGTTACATCAACTATATAACGCCATACAGTACTTCAATTATGACTATGCCCTACAAAAGAATGATCTAATTTAATGCCAGATCGTTTATATTACTATAACTATAGCTTGTTTTAATGGGAAAAAAAACTACCCAGCTCCCCAAATGAAAGTGCTCTAAATTAAATGTACTGCATGATATGGAGGCGAAAGCATGAACAGGAACAGAGAAATAATGAACTCCGATAAGCCACATTGGAGAAGTGTTCACAAGCTATTTTACGTTTCCACCCCTCTTAGAGCCACTATATCGTTTAGGAGAATTATTGGATCCTCCCGATCCAATTAACTTACACTTATTCCGTATGATATCTGCTTTAATTTTGGAAACTTGATTAAATATTAGTGGTATTCATTGTCGCACCGTCACACCGAGACGAACCTGACGTCGTATTTCGGATCACATGATCCACGCTGTTACGGGATCTTTTCATTCAGCGCAAGCGCGAGTTTCACATTTCTAACATTTCACCCGAAAGAGCCGTAAACTTCACTGTTATTAGCGACAAGAAACATACGTTACTTTTTGAGTGTCTCTCCCTTCCGAGACTTCCCTTTCTTATCCTAGACACCTCTTCTCACTGAATGACTAACATGACCGCCTAATATTTATCTATGTCATTTTACAAATATATAAATCTGATATAACTTACGGAGACTCGCAAATGAAATTATTCAGTTGTTCACAGACATTGGCAGTCCACTTGAATTGAGTTTTGAATCCTATGGCTATACATCTGTTTAGGGAGTGACTGGTGGGTTCGCCCGGGGCCCACGCGGTGTACGTAAGACTTGTCTGTGTCTGAGTCCAAATCCAGTTCCCTGAGAACATACTGGTGCCACCTGTCCACAGAGAATCGCTGGTGAACGCACCTGTTCAAAGGCATGTTACTTTTATCAAAATAACAAATCATCTCTTTTTGATAACGTATTAATTCTGGTAAATATAATTGATATTTTGATAAACCCTATATATTCTGTAACGTTTGTGTCGGAAGTCTAGGAAGGGAGAGACATTCAAAAAGTTGTGTTGTGTTACCACTTTCTGAGCTCCACCTGTGGGTCAGTATTACTTGGAAATTGTGAATGGTTGTAATTTGGGGAATATATCTTAAGGAGACTACCGTTCATACCGTATATGAACTCGGGTTACCCGAGTTGCAACCGAACGGCTCTTATATAACGTATAATTGTGACATTGAACTTTACCCAACTAACCCTGTCTTTCACGAGGGTTAATGTGGTAGCAAGATACCGGTCGTGCAAGGATACTGCGCATGTGTCAGTTTTCAAACGGTGGATGTGACTGGTTGGAGTATTATATATAAGAATAAGAAGGAACATTGGAATATTTACTCGTCCGATTTTCTGGATGCTCTATTTAATACCTTTCCAACGGTATAAACATGAGCCTTCAGCTCCACATAATTTTAAACTCGCAGTCATTTCAATGGAACCAATCGTTGACCACTGTTATAAAAAATGGTTGGGAAACGGATTGAGAATATTGAAGAAATTAGAGCTTATATAAAAGTTCGCACAAAACTTGGTCATTCGGTAATGCAGATTTTTACTGAATTGGGGGAAGTTTATGGGTCTGATAAGGTGTCTTATGAGAAAGTTCGTAGGTGGAGAAAAATATTTCTGATTGGCACAGAGTCCGTCAAAGATGCAGCAAAATCTGGCCGACCTGTGACTGTAACAGGCAAGGCAAATATCTCAAAAGTCAGGGAAATAATTGAAAGTGATGGCAGGTACACAAAACTGTTACCATATCGCTATCGCGGGTGCATTTCATTTCGAAGCGTATTTTGAAAGTACGAAAGATTTCTGTAAGAAGGATACCGCATACATTGAAAGATGACCAAAAATGGGTACGAGTACAAACCGCTAAGCAATTGCTCAAAATGTTTCCAAATTCAATCAAAGACAATTTGCAAACATTGTTACTGGTGACGAAATATGGGTTCACTATTTCGAACCAGTAAGAAAAATTGGAAACAAAATATGGCTAACTAAACACGGTAGGAGGCCTGCAGTTGCCAAAAGAACCATAAGCACAAAGAAGGTTCTTTATAGCATATTCTTCTCATGTGATGGTATAGCCGTACAGTTCCGTTACCGATGAGCAAAAGTGTTACAGGTCGGTATTACCGAGATGTTATGCTAAAAAAGCTCAAGAAATATTACAATCAATGACGCCTTGTGTCAGGAGTTAGGCATGTTCGTCTCATTAATGATAATGCTCCATCACATACATCTGAGCTTGTGAATCAAATGTTGAAGTCGGAGAAGGTTACCATGTTGCCACACCCACCATACTCTCCAGATTTAGCCCTATGCGACATTTTTCCTTTTTCCAAAACTTAAAAAGTTCTTATCAGGTCGTCGTTACAAGTCCCGAGACGTCCTTAGCTCAGCCACCAGTCAGTGCCTCAGAGGTCTACCTAAATCAGCGTGCCGTGACGCATTTCAGAAATGGATTCAGAAATTGAAATTGTGTATTTCAAACCATGGAGAATGCTTTGAAGGGATGTAATGTTCATTTCACTATTTGAATCGAATGCTTTTGAGATATCGTACAATACACATTGCATATCGAACAACCGTCGTATATCTGTAATAAATGTCATTCGTTGATAAGTGTTATTTTGATCTCACCAGTCCCCAGTCTTCCAATGTACCCAGTTATGAACTGTTCCTCGCCAGCATCGTCAATGGACAGCAGAGAGGATTGAATCATGGAACAGTAGTACTGTTGGAAAGAAAAAGTCTGTTTGCACAACTACTGGTAAACTGAACTAAATATTAACCAACTACTTACATATTCTATATCCGGAAACATTTAAAAGTTTAAAGTCGTGTGTAAATAATTATATTAAGTTGTACAGAATTATTTTATTTTACTTTTTTTTTCAAAACGAGTAAACTGCATACTTGTGCACTCTAGACCACAGAGTAAGGGCCATGTGCGTGACATATTTTACATTTTTAAACTTCATATTAAAATCACGTGATGTAACAAAACTCTACTGTAATAGAGGGCTTGTTTCATCATTTAGTAGACGGCATGGCCATTCTATATGAACTATTGTCGTCATCAATAAAGCCAGTAGCAGGTTCACTCGGGTTTTGTAGAGGGTGAATTTCGTGTATTTTGTTACCATATCTACACTAGTACTTCTGGTAATTTGTCTTTTATCAACATTGTATCTGAATTCAATGTATCTGTATAGAAAGAGTACCTTATGGAATGATGAAACAATTTAAGCTTGTGAAAAAAAAAGTTAAAAGTGGCTTTATTTTCAAATTATGTAAAATTGATCGTTAACCTTTCATCTGATTTGTGTTTAGTAAGAATCATCGCTTGCAGTACACCCCCCCCCCCCCCCCTCTTGAAAAAGTTTGCACTTATGGTCTGTATACCAAGTCTTGTCTCCTCAATGTCTAAGGAGGTTTTTGCTTGATAGTTACCAAACTTGGTATAATAATTGCCCCTAGAATGTAGATTACCACTATTAACTTTGAGGTTAAAGGTCAAGGGTCAATCCACTCTGGGCAATGGAAGATATTGTCCAATCATTATCTTGAAAACTCTTTGCTTGACAGATAACTTGTTTCCTCATAATAGGTAGATGACCCTTGTTGATTTTGAGGTCACAAGTTTAAAAGTCAAGAGTCAAACTGGTTATAGTAAGATATTGTCTGCTCTATATCTTAAGAAACATTTGCTCCACAAATATCAAACTTGGCACATGGGTAAATTCTACGGCTTTGATGACCTTTTTTGATTTTGAGGTTACAAGGTCAAAGGCCAATGGCAAACTGGACATATTAAGATAATGTGCTCAAAATCTGAGAAGCTTTATATACTCTGCAAAAAAAGAAACGCATAGCCCTTTTGAAATTTTAAAAATGCTTATTATGTATTTTACCAGGTAAACTGAAATGGTCAATTGAGTAATTGATTTTTTACAGGTAAGTATGAAACTTTAAAGGTCTGTTCATTTGATTTGGCTCTCTGCCAAATTAGCTCGGCGACTCTCTAAAATTGCACATCACCTCTATCGCCATGGAATCTGGCTTACGTTTTTCACGAGAACTTTGTGCTTAATTCAACCACTACATTAAAGCGTATAAAAGGACGAAGTTTGAAGCTTGAATTCATCATAACGTTAAAATGCTGCCATGCCAAGGTTGGACCCTGCTACTCGAAATATCGTCATTGGCCGTCTCCAGGCCGGAGTATCCCAAAGTGAGATTGCACGAACTGAAAACGTAAATCAGAGCACAATTTCTCGGCTGTGGAACAGATTCCAGCAGACTGGCTCTACTAATGACCGACCGAGGAGTGGGCGACCTCGCATTACGACTCCTGGACAAGATCGCTACATCCGGGTCTTTCATCTACGGAATCGAACCGTTGCTGCAACAGCTACTGCAGTCGGAATACCTGGATTGAGAAGAATCAGCTCGCAGACAGTCCGCAACCGACTTCGACAATATGGCATTAGACCCAGAAGACCGTATTTTGGAGCAGTTTTGACACCGTTACACAGACGAGAAAGAGTCCGATGGTGCAACAGATTGAGGGGCTGGACATTCCGCAACTGGCGTAGAATCTGGTTCAGCGATGAGTCCCGTTTTCTGCTACAGAAACGTGATGGAAGAATCCGTGTATACCGGCGCAGGAATGAACGTTTCTCTTCCTCGTGTGTCCAAGAAGTGGATAGCTTCGGTGGAGGTAGCGTCATGATGTGGGCGGCGATCTCTAATGACCGTAAAACAGAACTGGTACATGTCCCGGGCAATTTAACGGCTCAAAGGTACAGAGACGAAATTCTCCAACCTCACCTTATGCGCGTAATTGACCGACAGAGGGAGTTATTCCAACATGACAATGCTAGGCCTCACACAGCCCGCTTAACAATTGACTACCTTCAGCAGAACAACATTAATGTGCTACCATGGCCTTCCAAATCACCGGATTTGAATCCGATTGAACACTTATGGGACCAACTGGATAAACGTGTGCGCCTGCGCCAACCTCCGCCTCAGACCCTCGATCAGCTCCGTCAAATGTTACAACAGGAATGGCGAACAATTCCACGCAATAACGTAAGAACATTGATTGACTCTATGCCAAGGAGATGCAGAACTGTGTTGGCAGCTCGAGGTGGTCATACACGGTACTAACTTAAACGTGACAGGAAGTGTTCTTAACTGTGATGATCTGACTTTTTTTTCACCAATATCTAAGGTTTGGACTGTAATTTTTTTCAATTGAAACAATTCTAGTGAATATCCACATTTTTTATTGTAAAATCATAATCCAAAATACATCTACTAAAATCTTAAAAAATCCATTATGCGTTTCTTTTTTTGCAGAGTATATGTTTGACGGACATCAAACTTGGTACATGATTCTACATAAAGAGTAGATAACTGATAATCCTTTTAAGGTCACAAGGTCAAAGATCACGAGTCAGATTACACGTACTCTGTACATGGAAGAGTATTGTCTGCTCAATATTTAGAGAACCTTTTGCCTCAGACATAAACCTTGATACACCTGTCCATCGTTAAGGAGCAGATTACCCCTATAGATTTTAAAGTCACAAGGTTATAGCACTTTGGACGAGAGTTTCCCATTAAAGTACGATCATGTGAAAGTGTGGTGGCCCTTAACGTTTGTCCTAGTGTATAGTGTATCAGTGACTTACATTAGCCTCGGCCCACGACGCCTTCATGTGGAAGATATTGTAACACGATGACCCGTGCTGTATAAATCCAATTGGACAAGTCGCTGCACACACTTCCAACGTAAATAGCCCTGTTTACAGAGAAGTGAAAGTTGTTCACTGGTTGATTGAAAAAACAAAGACCATTGTTAGTTGTATGGTCCGATGTTCATTTATTAATTTTGTACAAAATTACGTTAAAGGAGACGAATTGTTATATAAAATAAGTTATTAACTTTCCCTTAATTACATGTTTGAAAACATTCCCATGCAAAAGAAAACATTGAGAAGATCATTTAAAAAGTAATTTAAAATACTAGTGGGAATCCATTAAATACATTTGCTTCTCGTTAAGTCTGTTAGGTGTCTATACATAGTCCCACGCACATGAGGGGAATCCCAACATGATGTATATACATGTAACTCAGATGCAGCTGTTTTAAAGAGCGTAAAACAACGAATTACAATAAGTATTTGATATTTTTGAACTTTAGGCAATTACCGTAGTAACACATTACACAACTTAGACCACCGATTTGGAAATGTGACGATCCCTTGATTTGTCTTATGCATTAGAAATGACCCAATGGCAGTTGTTGTCAACATCGATTTTATACCAAATAATTCTGGTTAAAAAGGTGAAATAATGTATGCTATGTCGTATGGCATCATAAATACTTACGTGCTATAATTTAACAGTGTTTTTACAAGATGAACAAAAGAAGATGAGTGAATAAGGCCAGAAAAGTGTGACTACGAATGGGTAGATATGAAAGACAAAAATAACATCACTCTCAAATGTGTTAAAATACATTACATGTATCTAGTCTAAAGTATGTAGTATATTTACCATAAGCTGTAAATGAAACACGAGGACGTGAATTATTTGAAACATTGAAAATGAGAAATAGTCAAAATTGTCAAATCTGATCATTTTATAGTCGATTTGGTAAAATTTCAACGTGTGTGGTTCGACTCTCCATTTTTTGTAATCAAATACTTATAGAATAACTAAAAACTTACCGTTTTAAGTCCCCAAAAAGATTGAGCTATGACCCACTATAGATCAAAAATGTAAAAAATCAAACGCCCCGTGTCCTAGTGATTAGAGAATCGCGCTCAAAATCACAAGGCCTCTCACCTCTAGTCGGCGCGGGTTTGATTCTCGATCGCGATATATGAGAGAAAGTTTGCCAGTTAACTTTCGGAAGGTCGGTAATCTCTCCCCAGGTACAT
The DNA here is from genome assembly GCA_024699665.1 of Ostrea denselamellosa. Lineage (NCBI taxonomy): Eukaryota > Metazoa > Mollusca > Bivalvia > Ostreida > Ostreidae > Ostrea > Ostrea denselamellosa. The sequence continues at coordinate 2,040,400 of JAMZEH010000059.1, forward strand.
TGTATCTGGGTTCTCTCTTCCACCAATAAAAACTGGATGCCACCAAATAACTGAAAAATTGTTGAGTGTGGCGGAAAACAACAAGCAATCAATCAATATTCAAAATAATAGCGTTTTGTAAAAATATTCCAAGTCCCTTACATTGAGACGGTCTGCCATGAATCATTTAAATCCCTCTGACAATTGTAAGCAAGCTGGTCGAGTGGTCGAAACCACTGGACACGAAAGTAATTTGAAGTAGACCATTTTGTGTAATGGGTTCGATACCACTAAAATATATTTATTTTCATATTTTTGGAGGCTTATATATTCTATTTCATCACCGATATTTTATATATATTGTCAAAGAAATAAAAATGTCAATTATGAGTTTATCACAAGAAAGGTTATGATAGAAACTATGTTTATAGTACATGTATATATTTCGATAAATAGGCATTTTCCTCGCCATGTGCACCCATCTTCTTTGTCGAAATTCGGACCACACAACTTTAAACAAAACTAAGTCATTTTTCTATTGTTTTTGGTAACTTATGCTTATTTTGTGGCGCTCCAATCTTAGTGGTGTGAGGGGGACGGAGACAATATACAGATTCAAGCTTCTGTGTTTAATTTCTTGGTGTAAAATGTTTGTCTTGTGAAAAGTCTTTTCCAATCATATAGCTTTGATACCGATCTTTAAAATCACTAAATGTGAAGATTATTTTATATAGTTTAAACTTTAGGACCAAAATCGCAGTCAGCTTGCAAACAATGAGGACCATGCACTGTAAGAAATGTTCTTAGAATCTCAACATGTTCTAAACATGATCAGGCTTAAACGCATTTAGAAAATTGTAAAACGCCTCTCAGACCTAAACAGGTTTAGTATATTCAACGCTCTATCAGTTAACTCAGCACCGGGCAGCAGCGTGCCGGGATTTTCCCGCCGCCTTAAACGACGGGTATTCAGATACTACATGTATATGTAAGACAAGGGTGGGCCATTAAGAACAGGGCCATGGATTTAAAACGCCGTTTGGGGGAAAAGTCTGTGATATTCTGAGCGATTGTATGCGGTGTTCACAACAGAAATGAATTGAACAATCATCGTGCTATAATCGTACTTTGTTGTAACCAAATGTGGCGTGATGAAAGTGGATATTCAATATACACGAACGTTTTATCATCAGAAATTTCTGAGAAATCAAGGAGTTTTCAACTTTAGTCGGCTGTCTACTGGAGGAGTTTTATTTGCATATACCTCCACCAATCTATAATAGATAATACCTTAAAATACCAGTCTTTAATTTGCGATTTATATCTCATGATATATATTTTTATGATAATGGGTAAAAGAAATTGGGCCCGAAGGACCACAGGTTGCTTACGAGATGAAAGATACTAAGGTGGCAGGGGACAGGTGTTTGGAGAGGTTCTGAAACATGTGGATAGAGGAAATACACCGTCAGGCTGTGACAGGCTAATGAAAAACCATACTTCCTCTTTATGTCAATACTTGTATTTCATATTGGTGTAGTTTATAATTTATTACCCTATATTAACATGTAATCCACACATGCTAATGCTGGTATACAAACCATGCTTTGGGCAGGTGCCATTTCTCGCTTTGATTTTCTTTCCTTTGGGCCATATCCGCACCACCCGAACTCCATCAGATTACCGTGCGAGGGGATTTAGACGCTGTGCACAATCAAAAACTCTGTCTATCCTTCTTAAAAATCTACCTATCATATGGAACCATCCACCACCCCTCTCAGTTTTTCATCTTGTAGGTTTTCATGTGAATTTATTCAGCAACTGACCACATGTCTTAGTTTCGTACCAGCACCCATCTATATGCTAGGAGTCATGGTAATACATGCAGTTGCATATCAATTTTTACAAAGGGGCCTCCTCCACCAATAAAAACTGGACGCCACCAGATAAATGAAAAATTGTTGAGTGTGGCGGAAAACAACAAACAAATCAATCAAGTTTTACATTAAGCACTTGACTATACTTGGCATGTATCCTAAATTTATTTTACACATTTTTACATGTGTAATATCACTTCAAATATGGGATATTTCCATTTTTAGAAAGAAAGTTGAGGGGGTCTATAGTGCGAAAGTTAACGCAGAATTTCCACACAAAAACAAAGCGATATTCAACTTCAGACTAGGAATTAATCCAAATTATAAGTGGTGTTTAGGGATAATATAATCATATTAGGGCACTTGAAGCAGTTAGCGTATGTTAGTATTAATATCATTGCAAACAAACATCAATGGAGAAATTCAAACAAGTTTAGAAAGTATATTAAAGATATCTGAACACAATTTCTTCACGATCAAAGCATTTGCCTCTAGTCGATTTTGGGAGCATGGACATCGGAAGTTTAATAGTGCTAGCATGAAGATAAAATAGATCAAGCTAGATAGCAGAATAACAAAATGGCATCATTATTTGGTGGAGTGGTTCCTTTAAACAGATCGTCAAATGTCATCAATTTGATTGTACATTTGTAACATATCGTAAATTACAGAAGTAGATTAAGTGATATGAACACGCAATGTGTCTCTCAATGTTTTCGTGAAGTATTTTCTATTTTTTTTAAATATCTGAGTTAGTTATAATAGATATGAGCTCTTACCTAGAACAAAAATTTTCCACATTTTGACGGATTTTGACAGACTGTATATGTAGAACAAGAGCAGGCTTATCTACAATATCACACAATGTACCACAGTCCGATTTATTGAACGATTTCATGTCAAACGATAAAGATATTGAATCATGCTAATCGTTCTATCATTTAACATCTCGGTTTAATATATTATATCATATTTCAGCATACGATTATATAGATATTGCAGTCAATAAAGATTATATACATAAAACACCAAAACCGATAGCCTTGACATAGATTTTTTTGTAACCAGGTCATTTCTTTGAGCCCCATTCGTGTCTTGGTAGCGTCAAACCTAAGGCGTATAAATGTGTGTATTGACTGTTTCTTCGCCATACGCTTGGTATATAAGAGTGTCGTAGGTTTTCGGATATTACCGTCAAATCGAGGTCCAATCTCACGGGAGGTGTTGGCACGTTAAAGAACCTTCATTGCTCAGTACGGCTCTAAGCGTATTGTGATGCTGTCTTGATAGGAGTGAAACGTTTTAGAAGGAACGTAAAACAAAACAAAACAAAAAACAATAAATAAAATAAAAAATAAACAATTAATAGATAGATAAAACATAAATATCAATAGTACTCCAGTACGCGACAATTCTTTGTAATCTGGTTAAAAGAAGATTTTCTCTAATCGTTACACTGGAGAAGGATCTGACAGCATTGCGTTTGAGGTCATGTTACTGACCCCAGTCTCATGAATAATTCAATAAATATTTGACCAATAATAACAGCTTGACAAAGAATCAAGGACCAATCAGAAATCGTTTCTACTATAATAAAGGGTATTCGGATTGTAAGTTCACAAAAATTACAATAAAAGTGTCGCTCGAAAAAAAGAGAGTTTAATGGAATTTTAAATACCTGCGTTAAAAGAAAAACAAAGGAAACAAAGTAAGATTTTACATATATTGTGGGAGAGGCGAGATGTTTGGCAATTTTCTTGGCATTTTATTCGATTAAAGTTGTGATGTCCGAATTTCGATAAATTTTGTTCATCTTGTAATCATAGCACGTACGTATTTATGAGGTCGTACAACATGGCATATATCATTTCAACTGTTTTATTCAGGATTATTTGGTTTTAAATCGGTGTTTAAAAGCAACTGTCACTCGGCCATTTTGAGTGCATATTTAGATAGCAAGTGAAAAGTCACGTGTTCAGTTCAGACTTCAAAATCAGTGGTCTTATCTGAGGAAAGTTGTGCACATTTTATCACTACAGTACCGTGCCATAAATCTATGAGAAATAAAAATTATGCGGAATACCTCTTGCAAATGGTTGCAAACCAAATTTAGACAGTCCAAGTTAAAATACATAATACTGGAATTTCCCTTTCTGCATGGAGCTATTTATAGACGTCAAACTGTTACTTTTTAAATAACCTTCTCATTGTTTTCTATTGTATGCAAACGCGTTTCTTGGAAATTGTTTCCGAGCATACGTAAGTACAAAGGATGTTCATTCACACACACACACACACACACACACAGAGAGAGAGAGAGAGAGAGAGAGAGAGAGAGAGAGAGAGAGAGAGAGAGAGAGAGAAAGCTTTCAAGTTCATTTGATTGGTTAAGATTGATTGATTGATTATTTATTGCTTTCCGCCACACTAAACAATTTTTCAGTTATCTGGTGGCGTCCAGTTTTTGTTGGTGGAGGAGAGAACCTAGATACAATGTACCTGAGAAGAGACCACCGACCTTCCGCAAGTAAACTGGCAAACTTGCTCACTTAACGCCGCGGCCGAGATTCGAACACGGTTAAGTGTGAAAGGTTAATTAACATGACCTCAAACGCAATACTGTCAGATTCTTCTCTTGTGTAACAATTAGATAAGATCTGATTTTAATTAGATTGCAATTCTAAGTATGTTCTGAGTATGATCCGCAATTTTTAAATCGAGACGAATAGACTACTAATAAATAATTTGTTACGAAGATTTCAACAGTCTCGTTTTAAGTCAGCATTTCGCAAATTCTATGGCCGTTATAATGATCTAATCTGCAAATACCATCTGTCATTAAGTTGAATGCTGTCTGACGTGTTTCATATCAATTGTTAAGCCCTTCTTTACACTCTGTGACTATGGATTACTAAGTCTACGTTTACCTGATCAAGATTACAGGGCTGACGGCGAGTATGACCGGTCAATAGGGGATGTTTATTCCCCCTAGGCACCTGATCGCACCTGTGGTGTGTCCAGTGTCAGTATTTCCCTACTCTTAATTATATATTGTTTATCGGATTCATGAGATTGATCACTGTTCGTCATTTTATTTTTTCATGACTCCGGTTAAAGGTTGTTGATTATTCAAAGGCAATGTCACATTGTAAGGGGCGATGTTCAGGCAGTAAATAACATCAACTGTAAAATCACGTACTCTATATGAATGTAATATTTAACACTGTAAAATCACGTACCTCTATATACGATTGAATGTTTATTGTTTTACGCCACACTGAAATTTTTTTTTTCAGTTATCCGATGGCGTCCAGTTTTTATTGGCGGAGGAGAGAACCTAGATACAATGTACCTGGGAAGAGACTACCGACCTTCCGAAAGTAAACTGGCAAACTTTCTCACCTATATCGCCGCGAGCGGGATTCGAACCCGACTAGAAGTGAAAGGCATTGTGATTTTGAGCGCAGTGCTCTAACCACTTGGCCATGGAGGCCCCGTACCTCTATATAAATGTAATATCTAACACTGTAAAATCACGTACCTCTCTATAAATGTAATATCTAACACTGTAAAATCACGTACCTCTCTATAAATGTAATATCTAACACTGTATAGTAATTGTTACTTTCATATATAATCCCATATGGATTAGATAATTTTATCGAAGTCGGTGCACTTATTCCCAATAGTCCACTGACTACATACGAATTATCCTCTCTCTTCTATCTCTCTTTCTCTCCAGAGTTGCAACATCATCCAAGGACAGTGAAAAATTCCTGTGTAAACCCATCCAACCCCTTTTTATTTACTACGTCTCTTTCATTTGTTGTTTCATTTCTACTTTCAGAGATTTGTGTCTTCCATTCGTTCAACTCAAATGGAACCAAACGAGTCTAACGTCATCAAAGATCAGCTTGGTGAATTGCATTCTTGTACGGCTGTGTACATTGTGATGTTTCTACCTGGTTACCGTATTTAGACGCGGCACTGTTAGAAATTATGATGAAATGTGAAAATGTCCTTGACCTCTGCACCACCCAGGGCAAGGTCATAATGTGCTTGGTCTATGCACCTCCAAGAGGAGTCAGGTTTTATTTAATACCATGAACTTTGAACTGTGGATGTTGAATATTGACTTTACAATAATATCAACTTTGCAGTAAAATATATTGTGTATTGATATTTAAGTTATTTTTGATGATACTTATAATGTTGTTTGTTGGGGCCAGCCCTTGGTCATGCTGCAGACCCATAATTTGTTGTGCATACACAACCACAATCAAAAATTAAATATTCACATACTAGAGAAAAAAAGAAACTGTTTAGTTTAGTAATTCCATGTATAGATTCGTATACAAAACATGTTCCATTATGTATATCATTATTTAATATAAATAATATAATATATTGTCTTCAATTCAAACATTAAATCACGAACCATTATGGTTGACACTAAAAGCCACTGAAAATAAGAGGGTGCAAAAACTTTTCACAAGTTTAACAGTGTGTATGACCGTCATTTGTACCGAAGCATTCTTCACATCTAAGACGCATTGGTTAATCAGGTTATGCAGATGCGCAAAGCGTCCAAAGTAGCAGTAGGGTTTGTCTCTTGACGTAGACGTCGTTCCATTTCATCGCAAACATATTCTATAGACGATAAATCGGTTACATCGCAGGCCAGGGTAGTACATTCACGTTTTGCTGCTGTAGATAGTCACTAACAATGCGTGCGTTGTCCTGCTGCAGAATTACTTTATGCTGGTTGTCGTGAATGAATGGAATCACGTACAATCTCGTCACATTAGCGTATGCCGGTTGAATTTCCCTCCACTATCACCAAAGGGGTCCTTCCATGTGTTTTAATTTGTGTGGCGTCAGTAGCCTAGTGGTTATGCTGTTGACTCTCTTAACCGAAAGGTTGTGGGTTCGAATCCTGGCCGCGGCAGGGTCAACGTTGTGTCCTTGGGAAAGACACTTTACACAAATTTTCTCACTCCAATATTGTTAGAATGTTAGTGCTCTAGCGCCTTAACGGCAGCTTGCACTGAAAAAGCTCTAGAGTGTTATAAAGTCTGCTGGGGTAATAATGTATTGTGAAGTGCTTTGAGCAGCATATGCTGGAAAAAGCGCTATATAAAAGCCATGGATATGCTGAATATGTAATGTTCTCCGGCACGACGGTAAGCCCGATGAAATCTCGACTCGTCCGTAAACAGAACTTCAGCCCAATCTCTGTTGAGATGAAGATGCCTCCTACACCACGCTAACCTCGCAACACCATGACACCAAGGCAGAACAGTACGGGCAGCAGGACGTTGGCCTCTCGCAATCTATTCCTTACGGTATGAGGACTTATCCGTCGATGCCCAGGGATGGTTCTAATGATCAAAGAAGCTAATTGAAATCGAATACGAAAATGTGACGTCCGTATATACGTATCTTGCAAACGTGACATCACAAGCGGGCGTCCTGATCGTAGGCGGTCCCGAACGGTGCTATTTTGCTGATATCGTTTCCATAAAGCATTCACAGTGTTAATATGAACTCCAAACATTACGTCTTGCCACATTGATTTGAGACATCCCAGATTCCAGCATCCCAATAGCACGCAAACGATCATTTTCAATCATGCATCTCTCAATTAAAATTTTATTCCAAAATGTAATGTTTTTCTAGTTCAATACATTCAATACTGTCATGAATGCAAGAAATTCTAATCGATTACTAACCACTTGTTGCTTAGACTCGAAACTCCAGAAAAGCGTGCTCTGGCCATCAAGACGAATCGAACGCGATTTTAAAGAATTGAGTATTTAGTATATTAAACCATGTCATTATGAATAAAGAGCAATGAAGGAATGCTTTTTATGCTTTTATCTAACTAATATTTTGCATAATAATAAGCATGCCTACGGCGAATGGTTTTATTGAAAATTTAATACTATGTATTACACTGTTATTATGTGATAGTGCTCATTTGATGTTAATTTTATATTGATTTTAATTTTTTTTCAGGTGTCATTGAAAGTTATGAAATAACTTTCAGTAGTATGTAACTATCTTAAAATATTCAATACACTTAAAATTAAACTGTAAATTGCAAAGTCTAAACTTCCTATAAACTTTAACCTTAAACTCTGAACATTGATTAATTAAATGACCCTATCAGCCCATTGGTCAGTTTTTTTCCCGCCAAAGCCTCTTACCTCCTTTGTCTCTGAGTAGTGTTTTACACTATTTTGAGCCCAGGTAGTGGTGAGAGGGTGCATATACAATTTCAGGACATATAAATAACTGACAGTAAATTGACTTTGATATTTCACACTTTTAACATTTCATATATAGCTAATATATCATTCTTTGATTTATAGTGTATGAAAAGAGACATTTGAGAGAATTTATTTAGTTAATGTTTTAGACATTTCATTATGAAATGCTTTTCAATGATAAATGGTATTTTTTAGACACTATTTTAAAATATTCAATTACACTTAAAATTAAAAGTGTGCAATATCAAAGTTTTTTATTTTATATCTAAATAGCAAATTAAGGCTTGTACAATGTAATTTTGTCTTTTTAAATTAAATTATAAGGAATGAAGCTAATTTTGACCTATGTTATACAATATAATGTTACTTGGTGCAGTTTACGCTTATTAAAATCCGCTTCGCGGATAATAAAGCATAAACTGCACAATTTACATTATATCGTATAACATAGGTCAAAATTAGCTTCATTCCTTAACTAATTTATTGAATAATATACCTTTCTATCATGCACTGCACGCAACCCAACCAATGAAATTTTCAAATATCACTTGAATGAAATAATCTACTATCATAGGAATTTTAAAATTAACTGATGGAACATTTTTCAGACTTGCATATCAAATAATAGACGTGGTGCTAGAAGCATTGTTATTTGTTTTTAAAGATTAACTAGTATTTCTTAACACGGAAAATTACAGATCCTTATATGACATGTATGACGCCATCTCTATATAGACTTAGTTCTTGATGAATCTCGCGTGAGTAATTAAGTGGATTGCATACATGGTAAATCAGTTTTCAGAGGCGTATCTGCCATTGATGCCAAAAAGCCCGGACGTACACATCAATTAACAAATAATTATCGTTAATTTTTCATTTCATTATGCATGATCTTATAGCTAGAAAAACCCATAAATGTAATGTAAAAAGCCTCAAAATCCATGACCACCAGGGTCTTGTCCTGGACCCACTGGGGACCGTAAGACGGCCCCCAGCCCCCAGCCTATTCTGGATTTGTCACTGTGCGTACACTTCACTTCAAGGCTAGCTACGCCACTGGTTTTACATATACATATTTACATATCATACCATGAATTATTTTTTGTCTGTGGCAATAAATAATAAATAACACATATATGAACCATGAACCTTTATAAAAAAATAAATAAATAAATAAATAATAAATAAATAAATAAAACAAATTAACGTCCTTCTTTATTTGGACACATCCGCAATAACAGACATCTGTCCCGCAGCAACGCATGCGACTTCTCAAATCTTATTTCATAGAATGAGCCGGCTCGTGCTGGCCAATAATAAATAAGATCCAAATTCGATTGGAATATGAATAAGATCTGATTTCGATAGGAATATAGATAAGATCTAATTTCGATTGGAATATCGATTGGAATATATCTAAGATCTGATTTCAATAGAAATATAAATAAGATCTGATTTCGATAGGAATAGAAATAAAATCTGATTTCGACAGGAATATATGTCAGGCGCGGATCCAGCTTTTTTCATCGGAGGAGGGGTCCAAAAGGCCGAGGATCTGGGATCTGGTATCTGGTTCCAGGGTAAGCGGTACGGTAATTTTCATATTATATCATGACTTTGAATTTTTAAATAGTCCCCAGTGAGCGAATAAAGTCGGTAGAGAGAGTTGATGAAGCAATATTAGACGCGATGCTAGGGTAAAAGCTGACTATATTTTCTTTCAGTTGGAAATTCCGGGGGGGGGGGGGGGTTCCAGACCCTCCACACCACCACCCCCCCCCCCCCCCACCCCTTCTAGATCCGCACTTGTATCTGAGATCAAGACATTCATTGATTTGGTGTTGTACTTGTCACCTCACTTTTGCTTCTTTTCCCCGTGAGAAAACGAGATACGCAACCAGCATGTTTTCACGTTTCGTATACTTACAGTCACGGACTCTTTTCTCTTATATTTCTTTTGAAGTTGACATTGCTTTCATCATAGACAATAAACATGCATGATTTAATTTGGTGGGTGTTTTTTTTTTACCAACTGTCCGTAATCATCCTCAAATATGGAGCGTCGTCAAGGTCATAGGATGTATTGGACGTTTCTTTCAAGTAATGATGTCTAGTTTATATTCTATAAAAAGTACATAAAAATATTAATATAAATAACTAAATGTCTTTCCTTGTTGTTTTTTTTTTGGGGGGGGGGGGTGATGATTGGATTTTTCTGCAATGCTTGCTACCTTCATCACCCGATAAACCATCAAGGAATTAAAAATACAATCAGAACACGAATGATACAGAGTTATCTTTCTTGTAATAGGGAACAATTATAGATGGCGTTATAATGCGAGAAGGTGAGGGTATGCCAATACAAATCCATTCATTCATTCTTAATTTTGTTTAAGCATGTTACAAATGTTCATTGTGAGGCTTTTGTCAATCAAAACTTCCACTTATCCACTTTATGTTATATCACTATCTCACAATTCCGAGCGGCTACAAGTGGTTGCTCTCTCTCTCTCTCTCTCTCTCTCTCTCTCTCTCTCTCTCTCTCTCTCACACACACACACACACACACACACACACTTGAACATCATACTTAAGTCAGTTGAATATGACATTGTAGTCAGACATGACTTTGTAGTTTGCCGTACATGTTAGTTTACTAATGACCATTATTTGATTATATATAATTACTTACTACAGTGTGATTATACCTCGATCATGTTCAAGATGATTTCAAATTCAGCATAGAAATGTATACAAAGGAAGATGCCCATTGTGGTTGGACAAATTTAACTGATGCCAAAGGATATGTGATATATACACAGAAAGGCCCACGGACTACATGTAAAAGTACACAATTAAATGTGAATGGAGAGTGTTCGATTAGCGCTCTCACTATGACCACATCTGCTAACTGGGTTGATTAATTTATTAAATAGGGAGTTTGTGGTTGCCATCTCGAACACTTGGGAAGGGGGGCATCGGCCATTCTAACACATTATTAACCCCTCGTGCACAATACAAGATACAGGGCACCCCATTATATATATATATATATATATATATATATATATATATATATATATATATATATACTGGGATTTACCAATAAGCCGACTAAGGACTAGGATTTTTACAGCCTCTTATTAAAGAAAACAAACAAAGGAAATTATTAGTTGTTCTTTTATCCAATAACGCCCTGTCCGCCCACAGAAATACCGGGATCCGCCGTCCTACAACGAATACATAGAAAATACAAAATAAAGGAAACGACATCTTCTCAAGCCAAGGGTTTTCAGCCCACTCCACTCCCCACATGGCTTGCGAAGATGAGGAAACGATGGCACGATCTGATTCTATTGTTGGTTTGGTTCAAGGAAGGCCTGAACTATAAGAGAAATTAAGCAATGTATTTATTGATTTACACTAATATCGTCTGGCAATAAGGAGGTAGTGTATGTATATGTGTTGTGGTGGTGGTGGGGGGGGGGGGGGGGCATTCACGTCATTTCCTGTATAAATGCCTTGAATTAAATCTACATGTACGTACGGCATTTCACAGATGAAGTTGAATCTATTTTCACAGTTATTATCGTTCCATTGGTACTGTCCGTTTGAGTCCATCTCCATGCAGTGTTCGTTGGAGTTAGCATTGTTTGGTTCTCCTGGGGACCAGTTTTTATACGTGCCCAGCGCCTCCACATTCCCTGTCCACATCCACTCCCCCTCGATCTGCATGTCCGTCCCTCCCAACCAGAAAATCCCGGGACTAAAGCCACCTATACCAAAACAATAAAACATTTTTTTTATGTCTTCGTCAGATTGAAAAAGTGTCATATACATGTATAGTCATACTTATATACATTGTTGACCCACCCACCCCCCTTTTTTAAAGCATCATTTTTATTTATTTGTTTAAGGTCACTTTGATAATTTTTCACTGATATGGAGATGTAATCGGGTAGTTGAAATACGACAAAAGACCTTTGCTTAGCGCTTACGGCCATAACAGTGAGAATTTTTTTTTAATGTGTCAACGCCTGCTGCGACACGGAACCTCCTTTCTGAAGGTCATATCCGAAAGACTAGTGATTCTCAATACTGAAGAAATATTTGACAAATTATAAACCTATCATACTTGTGATGTGTAATAGGACTACCTATGTTTCTTGAGATGGCGGACTGTATTACATGTTGTTCGTGGATGTCATTGATATTTGCCAGATATCCTCCATAAGCTTTACATATGATCTACAAAAGACGAGCAGTGAAGCAATGAATACGCATTTCTAACGGTCCTGGAAGAAAAAAAGTGTTGAATATAGTTCTGTTATGAAATATTGCCACGATTTTTGATTGTATGACTGGAAGAATTAAACAAGACTCTGTATGCTAGTTTAAAATCCCAGATTTTTCAAGTAACCATTAAAAAAAGTCACAGGCATCAGAAGACTTTTCCTGTCTTCTGGAATTATGTTTTCCTGAAAATACTGCTGAAGTACAAGACCGGATATTGAAATCAAACACCCATCGCATTTGTCTCTTCCCTTTTAGAATATCGATACACATCGACTTAATTCTCGCACAACCAATATGTTACTCTTCATCGTCGTCCACAGTTTCTGCACAAGTTGCACGTCATATGGCGAGGTAGAAATTTTGTTTGACTGAAAATAATCGACTAACGGAAGCCTCGGCCCATGTTGCACGGATGTTGAAGTCTAAGTAGCAGGAATTTCCGTATACAAATGTACCGTCAGGACACTTCCCCGCCACTGAAAAAAGACACAGGTTAATGGTGTTTTTTTCTTCAAACATTTACATAATCATAAAAATTAATACCCCTATTTTTACATGGTGTTACTAAAACGGAAAACGGAACAGAATAAGGAAGATATTGTATGCAATACTATGATGAGGAAGTCAGCATTTTGTAAGATTTAAAGGCTTATAATGAACAAGGGAAACAGACATTACAGAGAGAACGGGAGGTCATGCTCAGAGTCCACTGTTTCCTATACTTCATATAAATTAATAGATATACATTTTAAAATCCCCCGTGGGGATCCGGGTTGTTAGAATAGATCCTCAGTACCCCTTGCTTGTCGTAAGAGGCGATTAATTGGGGCGGTCCTTCGGATGAGACCGCAAAAACCGAGGTCCCGTGTCACAGCAGGTGTGGCACGTAAAAGATCCCTCCCTGCTCAAAGGCCATAAGCGCCGAGCATGGGCCTAGGTTTGCAGCCCTTCACCGGCAATGGTGACGTCTCCATATGAGTGAAAGATTCTCGAGCAGGACGTTAAACAATATTTAATCAATCAATCAATTTTAAAATCATTATCACTTATTATGAAAAATATTGATTGATTGATTGTTGTTTTCCGCCACACTCAACAATTTTATGAAAAATATCAAGCAAGCATTGTGGGGTCCATTGCACTTAGTCTCTGTTGATTAAAAACTAAGAAATCAAGCAAAAATGTTTAATGTGTTGGCTTGATGAAATCATTAATTATTATTGTTTTATACATATGTACCACCTGAACTGTATTATGTGTAAATGTGATACATGTGAGTTAAAGACGTACTGGTACGAGAAGACGGGAGATACACACCTTGCTGCTCACTAACACCACTTAATGTCAATGCCGAAATTACAAAATTATAAGACGTGTTGTAAACTTATATAAATATAAACATATAACTGAATTTAACCAATCAATGGTGCAGAATATTAAAATAAATTTGTTTTACTACTTGTAAATGAATTCCTAAAAGTCTTATTTTAATTACAATAAAGCGTATTTGTCCGATTTTAGGAGTAATTTGTGCTACATTTTAATTCTTAAATTCCGTTCCGTTTTCCGTTTCTTTCCGTTTTCCGTTCTACGTTTTAGCAACACCTTTATTTCACAAACGGTCCAGCTATTTGGAAAAATTCTTCTCCTGAATCGACCCGTGGGGATCCGGGTTAGAATAGGTCCTCAGTATCCTTTGCTTGTCGTACTGAATGGGGCGATCTTTCGGATGAGACTGCAAAAACTGAGGCCCTGTGTCACAGTAGGTGTGGCACGACAAAGATCCCTCCCTGATCAAAGGCCATAAGCGCCGAGCATGGGCCTAAATTTTGCAGCCCTTCACCGGCAAAGGTGACGTCTCCATATGAGTGAAAAATTCTCGAGATGGACAGACACAACCAAAAGGCAACCTTTTATGATTTATCATTATCAATTACAACCAACCAAACATCCCCTGAGTCAGTGATAATGTCAGTGGCGAATTCACACTGTACATCATCTATACACTGTACATCATCCATACATCATCTATATACTGTACATCATCCATACATCATCTATAAACAGTACATCATCCATACATCATTTATACACTGTACATCATTCATACATCATCTACACACAGTACATCATCCATATATCATTTATACACTGTACATCATCCATACATCATTTATACACTGTACATCATCCATACATCATCTACACACTGTACATCATCCATACATCATCTATACACTGTACATCATCCATACATCATTTATACACTGTACATCATTCATACATCATCTATACACTGTACATCATCCATACATCATCTATATACTGTACATCATCCATACATCATCTATACACTGTACATCATCCATACATCATCTATACACTGTACATCATTCATACATCATCTATACACTGTACATCATTCATACATCATCTATACACTGTACATCATCCATATATCATCTATATACTGTACATCATCCATACATCATCTATACACTGTACAACATCCATACATCATCTATATACTGTACATCATCCATACATCATCTATATACTGTACATCATCCATACATCATCTATACCTGTACATCATCCATACATCATCTATACACTGTACATCATTCTTACATTATCTATACACTGTACATCATTCATACATCACCTATACACTGTACATCATTCATACATCATCTATACACTGTACATCATCCATATATCATCTATATACTGTCTGCTCAGGCGACTATAAATAAAAAAAAACAAACAAACAAATCTATATACTGTACATCATCCATACATCATCTATACCTGTACATCATCCATACATCATCTATACACTGTACATCATCCATACATCATCTATACACTGTACATCATTCTTACATCATCTATACACTGTACATCATTCATACATCATCTATACACTGTACATCATCCATACATCATCCATACATCATCTATACACTGTACATCATCCATACATCATCTATACATTGTACATCATTCATACATCATCTATACACTGTACATCATTCATACATCATCTATACACTGTACATCATCCATACATCATCTATACACTATACATCATCTATACACTGTACATCATCTATACACTGTACATCATCTATACACTGTACATCATCCATACATCATCTATACATTGTACATCATCTGTACACTGTACATCATCTATACATTGTACATCATCTATACACTGTACACCATCTATACATTGTACATCATCTGT
This sequence comes from Ostrea denselamellosa, assembly GCA_024699665.1. NCBI lineage: Eukaryota > Metazoa > Mollusca > Bivalvia > Ostreida > Ostreidae > Ostrea > Ostrea denselamellosa. The sequence continues at coordinate 2,056,077 of JAMZEH010000059.1, forward strand.
ACACTGTACATCATCTATACATTGTACATCATCTATACACTGTACATCATCTATACATTGTACATCATCTGTACACTGTACATCATCTATACATTGTACATCATCTATACACTGTACATTAACTATATTCTTCATTGTTTTAGTTCATCGTTAGGAATCAAGTGTGAATCAAGTCTTAAAATAAGCTAATTATAAATGTAACTCTTTGTTAATGAGGTTATGCTGTTCTAGATGCATTGTATATCAGAGACGTGTTCATGTACGAGGCAGTTTGTTCAACTAATTCAATACTTATTCATATAATTACAGTAACTCATTTCAAAAATCGGTGTAAATTTAAATGTTTACTGCTTATCGAAGAATTATATATATCTTGAGATCCTTTTCGAGTTGAAACTCATCTTTGATCAAATGTCTGAATTTGTGCAAAGTCATAAATTAGATTTTCGTGTTACAATAGATACTTAAAATAGTATAGTTTACGAAAATAACACCTCGTATATTGAAATTTCAAGATGAAGATTATATAGAATACATTATTTGAAATATCGACCGCAGTTTTGCCATTGAAATCTCTTTTTGTCTTTAATCTGTGACCTTGAAAACGAGCACCACCAACATGTAATGGAGATAAAGGCCGGAAACCGGAGTGACAGATATACCGAACAAATCATCCGACTTCTCATGTACGTGGGACTCATGAAATATACGGCCTAAGTATTGATTTTAAAAAGCTCAATGAATACGACAATCAAACCAGAGTTAAATAATCCTTAGGCTATTCTTTGAGACTAGAGGCTGTATTTTATCGTATATTGGTTGGTGGGTTGTATATTGTTTACTCGATAATTTTTCACTCACGTGGAATGGTCACCCTTGCTGGTGAAGGGCTGCTAAATTTAAATTTAGGCCTACGCTCGACGTTTACGGTCTTTCAGAAGGGAGGGATGTTTGTCGTGCCACACCTGCTGTGACACGGGGCCTCGGTTTTTGCGGTCTCATCCAAAGGACCGCCCCCATTTAGTCACCTCTTACGACAAGCAAGGGGTGCTGGGGACCTATTCTAACCCGTATCCCCTCGGGACCTATCGTGTAGGAGTAGAAGAACTACCCTCCAAGTGAGTGTTTTAATCGGAATTTGTTTTTTTCCGAACTGCCTGAGTAGGTTACGTTCTGAACTTTACCGTTCTAACCACATCTTTCATTTAAACACATAATGGATGCCATATCAGCACAGGCGCTCGACGTTTTAAATATTCATAAGAAAAAAAAAAATGTCTTCCTGTAAACAAACTATTCACAAGGTGATATACCCTATGAATAGTTTGTTTACCGTAAAACAATTTTTTTTTGAAAAATTTTAAAATTTTAAATATTTAAAATGTCGAGCGCCTGTGCATTGTAGTTACAAGAATAAAATGCCCTACCTCCTATGTATAGACACAAGAGAGCTAACCAGGATAAATTTTTCAGCATTTCCACGGACTGTGTGGTGACCGAATTACTTATCTGATAGGTTATGCTTAACTAGTAGCAGGTCTAGTTTTGCCTCTTTGTTGATAAGGTGACCATAAACTATATTTGAAAATAACACTTTGCACGTTATGCACATAATAAGTAGAAATTCGACTAACCTTTTTGTTCAATAAAATGTCACTAAGTGAAAAAACGCCGTAATTTCGTGAAACACCACAACACCGACGCGGCTCAGTATTTATGTATGTCCCTCTCTTAATCCGAAATAAATCAAAGTTTAAGTTTCAATAACGTTATTACAAATGTTAACCTTGCAGACAGATAGGACAATATAGTATGTTCCTAATAGCTGAACTTTGGAGCATTAAAAATGAAATAAAAAAACGTACATTAGAATAAAAATGTATCTGTGTGTCTGTGTGTGTGGAGAGAGAGAAAAAGAGAGAGAGATCCACTATACACTGTATATAGATACCCACTCCCGTTCCAGTCTGGGATTGCACCCACGATCTGCGACACCAAACTCACTGAATCCTTCTAGCAGCGCGTTAGACCGCTATCTGCGATACCAAACTCGCTGAATCCTTCTAGCAGCACGTTCGACCGCTATCTGCGATACCAAACTCACTGAATCCTTCTAGCAGTGCGTTAGACCGCTATCTGCGATACCAAACTCACTGAATCCTTCTAGCAGTGCGTTAGACCGCTTGACAATATAGTCAAGTAAATAAAATAGAATTATTGCTATATACGCTGTCACACCTACATGGTGATTAGAAAAAAGGACGTACGTAGATTTCAGCGTTGTATTTAAAATATTTTTACAAAACACATATCTCTTATGAAGTTAACTCCTTACTAATATAACTGCCCTAAACGAAGGAATATTCTCTCTCTCTCTCTCTCTCTCTCTCTCTCTCTCTCTCTCTCTCTCTCTCTCTCTCTCCGCGCGTGGCCATTTGTTAACTTTTTATTTAAAGGGAATTCACCCAAACCTATAAATACAGTACAAAATACTCTTAATATGGCCGTATTTCTCACTAAAGCGGATCATCCTCCAATAATCCGCTAATCCGATATCACACAAAAATGAATGATTTGATTCTTGACCTCTACGTTTCGTCGATTGACTTTTATTTGCAACAACTAATCGTCCTCTACATTTATTTTTGTAGATATTTTCCGTTTTATTGTTTTGATGTTTTTAGATGATATTTTCCATTTTCCGGTAACTTGTTTTAGACTGTCCACACAGAGAGGAACCCCATTTGTCCAAGATGACTCCCTCACCAGGAAGAGTAAGTATTGCTCTACGTATTCATTCATGAAATGACCACATCTGTAACGACTGAGAATAATCGTTCACACTTTTAAGTACTTATGAATTGACGATTTTGTACATTGTGAATATTGTATGCTATTTTCAAAGTATCTGGTGGATCAAACCTTCTCTACAGTTGACTACAAAGTTCACTGGTCGTGAGGTATAATCTAGTCATATTGTACAGGCATTAGAAATAAATTCTCAGAGGGGAACAATTTGATTGATTGATTATATATTGTTTAACGTCCCTCTTGAGAATCTTTCACTCATATGGAAACGTCACCATTGCCGGTGAAGGCTGCGAAATTTAGGCCTATGCTCGGCGCTTATGGCTTTTGAGCAGGGAAGGATCTATCGTGCCACGCTTGCTGTGACAAAGGGCCACGATTTTTACGATCTCATCCGAAGCACCGCCCCATTTAGTCGCCTCTAACGACAATCAAGAGGTACTGAGGATCTGTTCTACCCCGGATCACCACGGGGCGGGAAACAATTTGAAATAGCATTTACTTATCCGATAATATCATATCTCTAAAATCAAACTTGTACCCGACAAAAAGTACGCATTTTTCTTTTTTCATTTGTTGTTTAACTTAAGTTGTACGAGGTTTTTTTTTCGCAATCAAGACGCTCTATGGTCATATTTTATTTACGGATCACTTTGTTTAATTACAGATTTCTCAAAAGATGAATGGTTTTTCAGCAGTACTCTGTGTATTATTTTTGGTACACGAGCCTGTAGCCTGCACACAGAGTACTAAGAAGGACAGTTCAGTCATCGTCGAGACCCCGTCAGGTCGCATCATCGGACATCAGGAAATCTTTAACCACACGCATCCGATTCTCAGGTTCATCGGAATACCTTACGCTCAACCGCCTGTTGATGACCTAAGGTTCGAGAAACCCCGACCCATTGGAAAATGGAATGGTGTCCAAGGTATTCCGGAAGACCACGGACCCGGATGTATGCAAGATGCCGACAAATACGTAGGAACATACACGATGAAGTATTCCGAGGATTGTCTGTACCTCAATGTTTACGTACCAGGACGCAGGATCAACCGCCATCAGAAACTATCGGTAATGGTCTGGATTTTGGGAAGTGATTTCTTCAAGGGTTCAGCAAGTGAATACTTCCCACACAGTTTCGTTGCCCATGGTGAAGTCATTGTCATAACATTTAACTACAGACTAGGGTTATTTGGATTTCTTAATTTACTTGATCCGGAAGTAAAAGGAAACGTCGGATTGTGGGATCAAATAATGGCTTTACAGTGGATACAAGATAATATTGCAGCTCTTGGTGGTGACCCAGATTCTGTCACAATATTCGGACATGGCTCAGGGGCTGTTTCAGCCCATCTCTTGTCATTTATACCCAGAACCAAGGGCCTGTTTCAAAGGGTTATTGCAATGAGTGGGGTAATATCCCGAAACACTGTTGTCAAAAGACAGAATACAGAAAAAGTCAATAAACTTTTGTCAGAGAGAATAAAGTGCACAGAAATGAGACCAACTTCTGTGTTTCTAAAATGCCTCCGATCCCTCCCGGCTTCATATCTTTTGAATGCTGTGAAAATGACAGACTTCATTCCGACAGAGAATATAACGATGGATCTCTTTATAGGACCCTCCATCGATGGTGAGCTGATCAAGAAAAATCCCTATAAATTTTTACATGACCCTGATTCCAGTGAATCTGAATTCTTTAGATCTCTTGACTTCATATCTGGAACGGTAAGTGTTGAAGGAAGCCTTCTGTACCGAAAAATTATGTCGGGGCAAATAACCCGACTGATCTCCGACTTCGAAACTAACTTCAACTTTACTATAGACAAAGGAATTCCATTTCGCGTGTTTAAAGAATCAATTGGCCCCGGAGTGATCCACTCCTTATATGGAGATGATCCAAATTTAACCAAGAGGGTGTGCGACTTTTATTCCAGTCATAGGGGCAGTATGGACCAAAGCAACCAGATTGTAAAAATGTACGGAGACGTCGCCATCACAACCCCAACAGTTAACGCTCTAGTGGCACATTCCAGAAACAATACAGAATCTAAAACTTATCAGTATCTTGTGTCTCTCGTCAGCCCCCTCCCCGAGGGTCCTCCGGCTCCAATGTGGTTTGGGGGGTGCGGCCACGAGGATGACTTGTACCTGCTTTTCCGATTAATGGCGACGCCTATAAATCTTCAGATGATGGATTTTCACCACGATCTTTCCAGAAAAATGATCCGTTACTGGGCGAATTTTGCTAAGACAGGGTCAGTATAAAGTTTGGCTAAGACAGGGTCAATATAAAGTTTGGCTAAGACAAGGTCTGTATAAAATTTGGCTAAGACAAGGCCAGTATAAAATTTGGCTAAGACAAGGTCAGTATATAATTTGGCTAAGACAAGGCCAGTATAAAGTTTGGCTAAGACAAGGTCTGTATAAAATTTGGCTAAGACAAGGCCAGTATAAAATTTGGCTAAGACAGAGTCAATATAAAGTTTGGTATATTATATTCTTATATAGACGTACATGTACATCTCAAGCATGAGGACGAGAATGATATAGTGCCAGATTTCTCACATCTCGGTATGTTTCTATGAAGATTTTTTTTTTAAATTTCAAAAAATATTTTTGATATAATCTGAATGTATATTTATGACAAATATCTAAATGAGAAAATGAAGGATCAGGGTTTCTACTGGTATGTTAAGGTACAATGCAATATACACCTATTGACACTTTAAATTTAAAATTCTTCATATAATTGATTTTAAAGATTAGAAAAATTAAGTCAAATTTATTACCAGATATACAGGTAGTAACAAATTTGATATCATGATATGATGGGGGGGGGGGGATAAAAGAAAAATAATAACACACACACACACACACGAGCGCGCGCGCGTATTTTACAAATAAAAGTCAATGATTTTATCAAATTTTCAAAGTATACACAACGTTCCACTTAAAACAAAATGCAGTTATTAACGGGTACATCGATTTAAACGGTCGATCATGTCTTCTGTTCAACTTTTAGAATGATCACTTTGTATTTTGTACAATAATCATAATTAAATCAAAATATTGCAACTAATTGTCATGATTATATAGATATCCTCAGCCAACTGAAATATTCATTAGAGGTTTCTGACATAATTTTGACTTTTATCACTTCAAAAATTCTTGTAAAAAATGTAACTCGATGGATTTGCTTTGAATATTCAGAATTTGTTCTGTCTTTGCTGTGATTTACATTGTAAACACCTAGATTAAACAGTGAGAAATATTTTAAGATAGCTAACGTTAAATGTGATTCTTGGTCAATATTGACCGCTTAAAACATCTAAAGTTTCATATGAAATTTGCTTGTTTTACATTAGATATGACATTGCTATTAAATATTATCATTTTTATCATAATATGGTTATAGTAAATCTTTTGACTGAGTGCCGTTAGTATGGAGAGTTCAGTGTTATCGAAATAGAAACGCACCATAAAAGCATTTTCATAACCAATTTCATAAAGATTTTCAGACTTCTGAAAACGAGATACCTGATAAAAGAGGACCTAACATTTAGAGGAATAAGTGATTGATTATGCAGATGTTACTCTTAATGTTCTGTTGTACTCGTTCCACTTAGAACAAACAAACTTGACATCCATTCCTTCTATTTACATTTTGTAAATCAACTTTGTCATGTCATATTGAAAAGTCAGCACTTTTAGTCGAGAAATATAATACACCGAGACAATGTAATAGAAGTTATCATTATCACTAGCAAAACATTTATTAACTGTAGATATATATCAATACTACACAGTACAATACACAGAGATAACGTCATGTATAAGTTTCATTATCTTAACAATAATCTTAGTGCAATATGATGACAAAAATATAATGAGTTAAAATGCTTTACTCATGTTGGCCTGCCATTCCATCTTTTAAAGTCAATGAATTAATCGATCATTAAGGTTTTTAGTAATTTTCAGGTAAAATTCATTTAATTTCACCAAAAAGTTGTTTTTATTCTTTTCACATAGAAATCCAAATGACATGAAGACGGAAGTCACGTGGCCTACTTATGACGAAGACACACGTCATTATTTGATCTTGGACTATCCGGTCGTAACTCACTATGATCTGTCACCGGAAGAAGTTGCTCTTCTTCAACCAGAATTACCCAATTTTATAAAGAAAGTCACATCCACTGCGCATGACGAATTATAACTCTCTCTCTCTCTCTCTCTCTCTCTCTCTCTCTCTCTCTCTCTTATTTTTCGGTCTTGATTGTTCTTTTTATTTTTGATCATTTCTTCCTAATAACGTGTGTGATTTAGTCTTATTTCGTTGCAGTCCGTATTGTAAATTACATGTATTTGCATTGAATCACTGTTTCGTTAAAAGCACCTATGTATTTAAGTGTGCATCCATTTTTGGTCAGTCATACTAACCTTGATGTTCTAAATAGAAGTATCACGTTTTATGTTTTGCATGTGGAAATTATAATGCACGACACATGTAGAAATAAAAATCGCAAACGGTGAATCCTGCGACATTTTGACTTTTACATGGTTCCCTGGGTCGTTGTGGGACTTTACCTAGTTTTCTTCTGTTCTGATGATATAGAGCAATCAATGTATTCCAAATAATGGAAATTGCAAAAACGTACTGCCTTTAAAGTTTTCTTTTTCGGTTTTTAAGTAATAGTACAATGCTTCTCTATACCATAAGCCTGTTAACTGTGTGAGAATGGGTTCTTGACATGCGATGTAACAAGCTTTGTCTAGTGCAAGATATTACGAAACTAATGCAACCAGAATTTATTTGAGGACAAGTTTCGCAATCGATGTAAGCATTGCCTCTTTAACAATGCACCTGTTATTTAACCCTGCGTCAACAAGACGTCATAACAGCCATTAAATGCTCTCTAATTGGGAGAAGTTTTTAGCGCATAAAACTATCCTTCTTTTTAAGGACAAAATAATTACCCCATTTGAAAGCAAATTGCATTCACTCGAAATGCATTCAGGAATACCATCATGACATAAGGAAGGCACTACAGCCCTTAGCTCGGAATCACCCCCCTTACTGGGCGCTAACTATGTCAGCAATTACTGACAAGATGTCTTTCGGTTCTATAGTTTATTTTTTCTTCTTCAGAAAACGATGAAAAATTGATTTCATTTAATGGTTGCTTGACGTGGAGTTGTTAATTTGGTTATGAACCTCAGATGGCAAAGAAATAAAGTCCCGTCCTCCAGCTCCTCAGTTTCTTGACGGAAGTTAATTGGAGAATTGTTTGAACGCGATTGATATTATGTTACCTAATTGGCGAAATTACAAATGTACAAAGGACTACGATAGTGTTATATAGAGATTATAGACTCCAGGTATTGGGATCTGACGTAGAACAGGGTATTAAAAAAATTATGTCTTTCAGTTTTTGAAAGTATGTAAGATAAGATACCTCAAGCCTCTTCACACCGGCATTTTGAATGGAGAGCGTTAACACACGATTAAGTCTATACCGATGTGTACAAGCCGAAGGTATATCATCTCATATAATTTGAAAAAAGCAACAACAACCCACTACAGACAACAATAGCCGTTACAGGCAACAACAACAACAGCAGTGATACCCACTACAGACAACAATAATCAACGACAGTCAATAACAGCCGCGACAGACAATAGCCGCGACAAACAGCAATAGCCATAACAGGAAAGAATAGTCGTGACAGACCACCACAGGCGCCACAGACAACGATTGCCGCGACAGGCAACAATTGCCGTTACAGGCAACAATAGCAGCGACAGACAACAGCAGCCGCGACAGGCAACAATAGCCGCGACAGCTAAAAATACCCGCGACAGGCAACGATATCCGTGACAGGCAACACTAGTCACGGCAGGCAACAATAGTCACGCAACAATAGCCATGACAGGCAACAATAGCCACGACAGTCCTCAATAGCCGCGGCAGTCCTTAGTAGCCGCGACAAGCAACAATAGCAACAAGCAACAACACCTACTACAGCCAACAACAATCAGTAACAGTCAACAACAACTGCAACAGGTAACAGTATTCGTAACAGGCAGCATCATGCCCGATGCTCGGCGGTTTTTCACCCAGCAACCTTCATATGGTAAAGGCCAAATCTTATATATTGTATGGCGCCAGAAATGTCCAAAGTCCAAATATTGAGAGGGGGTGTAAAACAAGAGTGGATACTTGTGGCTAGATGTATTAATAAATTGACCCAAAGTCTGTGTTTTTATTATTATTATTATTATTGTTTTAATTTTCTTTTTCTTTTTTTATTTCTTTATTTTTATTATAGTTATTATTATTATTTTTTACATTTCTTTCATATTTTTGTTTGAATTCTTGAAATACAACATAATTTTGTGTAAATACTGGTCAATATTGTTTTTTTTAATGCAGATTTCGTCGTTTTATTCATCACTCAGACTCTCCATATTATCAACTATGTCAAACTGTTCCATTTATCATTCCAGCAACAAATAAAAAAAAACCACCGTTACATTTCAAAACAATAAACCAGTACGCTGTCTTTGTTCAGGTAGAACTGCTCACGAACAAGACAGGTGCTACCTACATTAGTCCAGTCAAATTAGCCCCAAAAAGGGTCAAACTTGCAACTAATTGCAAAAGAATTGTTTTCAATGATTTTGACCTCGCTAATATGTGTACTAAAACATATAAAAAATCTAATGTTTCAGTTGAAGTGGAAATACCATTTTTTGGGGGTCAAAAACAGAGAAAAAGAGAAAAAACGACAAAAACTGGAAATTAGCTTTCCATCATTACCTATCAAATAAGAATGCAGTTTCTTGATTGGCAGTTATAAATTTTTGTAAGAAATAGAAATTGTAAAATTTCCATGTAATAATTTCACCTTTAAGAGGCTTTTTTGGAAAAGGGGGGGGGGGGGTAATTTCAGTGAACAGACCATGGAAATCAGTTTGTTTCTTCTTCTTCCTCCGTGTTCCTTGTTGAATTGGAACAACTTGTTCCTCTACAATGGCCACATCCAATAGTACATTCTAGGCCATGTTTTCGGCACGTACACCTCTTTGTGTCACAATTTACCTTGCAATTACAGTGGATAATATTCAGAAGACGATTGGGAGCAGGCGGCAAAGTGTTTTTAAGCGGCATGCATTTGCTATCATCAGTGACTGTCCATCCCCAATCAAGTGGGTTCAGATCAGTGCCATCTAGTTTTATCCACTGCTGACACTGATAGTATGAACTTCTAAAATGCAGAGCCGCAGAATCAGATGTTGGCGGGAGACTCTGTACCTGAACGCACTTATTGTTAGTGATAGCCTTATTTGTGTATAAGCGCAGTCTCAGAAGATCCAGTCCTTCGCACAATACTCCCCCATATAGACTAGCAATAATCTGTTCGCCGCTCGTTACAACAGTTTCCAGATGGTTTCCAGGAAGGGGGGGGGATGTTATTCCAATTTGACCAATTATATATGGACATGCAAACAAAGAAATATTTATGTAAAGAAGTATATCAAAATATAGAAATGCCCTTAAAATTGGCTTAAAGATAGTAAAAGTATGTTATTTTAAACAAATCAAGGATACAATAATATTAGATAAGATGTAATTTTATTTATTTATTTTGTGCTTTCTCGTTTCTTTTAAGATTGGAACTCTTCAAAAATTGTGAAGTTGTTTGTAAATCAAATACAGAACTTCTCCCTTGCAAAGAACATTTCCGCCAATAAAAATATCCACATGATGGATTTCCACCAATCAATATTAAAAGGAAATACATGGTCTGGCGAAATTTCAAATATATATAGTCGATAATTACGATTTTTATAACTACTTGGTTTGAATTATTTTGGGAGTCTTTTGTGTGTAAAGTCATACAACTCGTGGTTGCTTACATGTGCGTAAGGTCTCCATGCCAATACATCTACAAAATCTACAAACCCTTCCCTGCTTTTTACTTACTTATATGCAGAGCTCATACATATGCAATCCTATGCAAGCTTTCTTCAGCTATCTACTGTATTTTACAAGAATGTGTAGCTAAATTGTAGAAAAGTGACGCACCCTTTAAATCTGATAAGACGTGTTTTTGGAACGTGATGCCGCCCAAACCTTGATCAAGTCTAGTTGAAACAAATTTGACCTCGACATATGACGCTGGCTATTATCTCTCATATAGTTTTGACCTCTCAATTTATAGATTATCTAATCTATATGTTATTTAGGTCATAAATTATGATATAGGTTACAGATGTGAACAGACAAAGTAAACAACATTATATCGCCAATCTTTAATATCTTGGTCAAGAAAATGAATTCATAATGTGATTTATGCATCAAATGATTCATTTAGACTCTATTGTGCTAATCACACAAACTGAATAAATAAACATCAACACATTCATATTATACACCATACAATTTGTTATTTCAATCCTACAAACACCCTTGTTGCAAGTTAAATTCACAGAACAGCCTCATAATAGCCGTAACTTCTTTCTACAATTTAATTGGTTAGACTTGTATTGGGGTGTCAACGCTGTTGGTTATTGGGCATTGTGACGTCACACAAACGTTACTGTACATCATCGGTATTTTGAAAATTACCTTGAAATGTAAATATAGCCCGACAGCTGATATTGGAGAATTATTTTGCGAGAGAAACGTGCACGTATATTAGAGATGGTAAACTTCAGCCATATCTTACAGACGTTCATTAATTACCAGAGGAGCTTGATCCCAGTCAATCGCCTTTGTGCTGTTGTGTTATATTACTACGTGTTTTTATTTATATAGTTATTTGATTGATTGTGTGTGTGTGTGTGTTTTCTTCTAAAAATGCGGTAAAGTGTTTGAATGAGCGTAAATATTACTCGGGTCGAAAATGCAATTAATTCAGTAGTGTGGTGTGTCCGATAAGAAATGAAATCACACGCTTATGTAAATTTCCCGGGTAATAAAATAATAAATATCACTCTGAAGAATTCCTATGATTCACACCAATGAATGGCGGATAAATTGATAGTAATTTCATGCCAAATAAGACAAGTGCCTGGGATTAAAGAGATGTCTCTCTCACTAATCTTGAATTAAAATGACTGGGCATGATCTTCAACTTTCGACATGTCAATAGTTGATGAGATATTTGGTTTGAATAAAGTGGACGGATTGTTGTTTGTTGCACAAGGTGAGAGAGTAGAAAGAAATGAAGTTTGAACTGTCAGTTTGGTATATTGATTGATATGAAAGTTCATTCCTGTGTGAAAACCAAATGACGGAGGCATGCCGCGCTTTGTTTCTAAATCCTGAGGGAAATAAGCTGAAAATCGGTTACTGTTTTAATTTTGACCTCAGAATTTTATTAGCAGTGTACTCTTTCACATTAACTCCAATTTTAGTGACATTAGCCTGGGTATCTCCATCATCATCTGTAGAGTAATGAATTGTTGTAAAACAGAGTAATGAACTGTTGTAAATATAGCACTGCTAGTTACCAACGACAAGAGTATTTTAAGGAGATATCGCGCATTTAACGGTAAATTTCTGATGTAAGGTTTAAGAACAATGCAAAAATACACCAGAAAATCATGCAAGGTGCCCAATCCTTCTATGACGTCATTAAATTGTCAATTGAAATCTACATGATACGTTTGGATAAAATACAAGAAACCGGAAAAAAAATCTTTGTAACTGAGTTCAATTGGTTTCAAGTTAGCCAAAGCTGAATTTTTGCCCCGTCAGTGTGCTGGAGTGTGACGTCAGTATATGCATCATTTTTGCACCGATTGATCAGCAGACGACAGCATGTTACGTACAAAAGGATCAACTGGACTATATCATTTTGTCACTGTTATACGAACAAATTAATTCCTTTCATACTCATCAAATCTGTTAATTGAATTCTTGAAACACTTTCCACTAAATAAACATAAACTGCAGTATCACTTTATTCCAATTTTGGATTTGAAAATGAAATTTAAAAAAATTGTTTAATATTTCCCACAGACAGAAGTTATTACGATATATCTATAAATCAATTCTTTCTCTTCTGCATGCTCTATACAACGTGTAGTGCAGTACTCTGTATATGAACATTCGCATGAAATCAATAAACAATCAACTATATAATAGGAATGAAATTTGTGAGGAATTTCATTATCAACTATATAACATGTAAGGTATAGATATTCCAATATCATACAAACCCTAGCAATTTAATCAACTATATAATGTAGTTAATAAAAACACACTAATCAGATTATATTTATTATCATGGAGAGAGTTAGTTCTCCAAGTTAAAAAAAAACTTTTTTGGTAACTTTTTCACGCGTGCATGTTTTAACTTTGTTGTATCTTTATCATTATTATTTTCGATGTGTTACTTTGTATTGCAAGAAATGAAACATTGATTGACAATAAAGTTTAATTTTTTTGTATGTTTTAATTTTATTTTTGTCGGAATTCCCAGCCGTTCAAAGAGATGCACAATATTTCTCAGGATTCATATATACTCTGCAAAAAAAGAAACGCATAATGGATTTTTTAAGATTTTAGTAGACGTATTTTGGATTATGATTTTACAATAAAAAATGTAGATATTCGCTAGAATTGTTTCAATTGAAAAAAATTACAGTCCAAACCTTAGATATTGGTGAAAAAAAAGTCAGATCATCACAGTTAAGAACACTTCCTGTCACGTTTAAGTTAGTACCGTGTATGACCACCTCGAGCTGCCAACACAGCTCTGCATCTACTTGGCATAGAGTCAATCAATGTTCTTACGTTATTGCGTGGAATTGTTCGCCATTCCTGTTGTAACATTTGACGGAGCTGATCGAGGGTCTGAGGCGGAGGTTTGCGCAGGCGCACACGTTTATCCAGTTGGTCCCATAAGTGTTCAATCGGATTCAAATCCGGTGATTTAGAAGGCCATGGTAGCACATTAATGTTGTTCTGCTGAAGGTAGTCAATTGTTAAGCGGGCTGTGTGAGGCCTAGCATTGTCATGTTGGAATAACTCCCTCTGTCGGTCAATTACGCGCATAAGGTGAGGTTGGAGAATTTCGTCTCTGTACCTTTGAGCCGTTAAATTGCCCGGGACATGTACCAGTTCTGTTTTACGGTCATTAGAGATCGCCGCCCACATCATGACGCTACCTCCACCGAAGCTATCCACTTCTTGGACACACGAGGAAGAGAAACGTTCATTCCTGCGCCGGTATACACGGATTCTTCCATCACGTTTCTGTAGCAGAAAACGGGACTCATCGCTGAACCAGATTCTACGCCAGTTGTGGAATGTCCAGCCCCTCAATCTGTTGCACCATCGGACTCTTTCTCGTCTGTGTAACGGTGTCAAAACTGCTCCAAAATACGGTCTTCTGGGTCTAATGCCATATTGTCGAAGTCGGTTGCGGACTGTCTGCGAGCTGATTCTTCTCAATCCAGGTATTCCGACTGCAGTAGCTGTTGCAGCAACGGTTCGATTCCGTAGATGAAAGACCCGGATGTAGCGATCTTGTCCAGGAGTCGTAATGCGAGGTCGCCCACTCCTCGGTCGGTCATTAGTAGAGCCAGTCTGCTGGAATCTGTTCCACAGCTGAGAAATTGTGCTCTGATTTACGTTTTCAGTTCGTGCAATCTCACTTTGGGATACTCCGGCCTGGAGACGGCCAATGACGATATTTCGAGTAGCAGGGTCTAACCTTGGCATGGCAGCATTTTAACGTTATGATGAATTCAAGCTTCAAACTTCGTCCTTTTATACGCTTTAATGTAGTGGTTGAATTAAGCACAAAGTTCTCGTGAAAAACGTTAGCCAAATTCCATGGCGATAGAGATGATGTGCAATTTTAGAGAGTCGCCTAGCTAATTTGGCAGAGAGCCAATTCAAATGAACAGACCTTTAAAGTTTCATACTTACCTGTAAAAAATCAATTACTCAATTGACCATTTCAGTTTACCTGGTAAAATACATAATTTGCATTTTTAAAATTTCAAAAGGGCTATGCGTTTCTTTTTTTGCAGAGTATATATATTGTTCACATAGGTATCATATTCGTGATGAAATGGCTATCACTGCAACTGGTAAATACTTCAAAGGCAAAAACATTGGAAACTGAAATCCTAGATATGCGACCTTCAATTCTTAAGTATTTGTTTATCGGCGTTTTCAGAAATATTAATGATACAGAAGGAATGTTTAAATTCACATGAAAATCAATCAATTCATCAGAAGAATGAAGATATGAAATCTCAACACTTTAAAAGGGCATAGACACGATTTTAGTTGAATATTTTCAAATTTTATTTTTCCAATTTCTAATGTTTACAATGCTTCACTTTCTGAAAAAAAAACCCGATAAGCAAATACTGGAGAATTGCAGATCGCACGTTTCCTAGTTTTCAAATCAATTCTGGATATTTTTGTCAATACTAAGACATTTAATTGTTTAAAATAAAACAGAATATTCATGACAATAATTATATCATATTAAAACTCATACAGAATTGTGAAATATACCAAAAAGACTTAGGTAATTGTGAAAAATAATGTGAAATTTTATCGTAATTATATTCAAACTTCAATTCTTGATAGACAAATTTGCTAGATATCATTTTAAAATGTTCAACCATGATTGTTATTGTTTCCGCCACACTCAATAATTTTTCAGTTATCTGGTGGCATCCCGTTTTTATTGGTGGAGGAGAGAACACAGATACAATGTACCCAGGAAGAGACCACCGACCTTCCGAAAGTAAACTGGCAAACTTTCTCACATATATCGGTGCGAGCGAGAATCGAACGCGCGCCGACTGGAGGTGAGAGGCCTTGTGATTTTGTGCGCAGTGCTCTAACCACTCTGCCCCCCCCCCCCCCCCCCCCTCTCTAAAATGTTAAACCAATTTGCTAACAGTATAGAAGGTATGTGATAGGGATAATCCTGAACCAAAGAGGTTTTCAACTTATGTTTTTTTGTTGGTGAGCTGAACAATTTAAACAATTTCAAAACCACAAACAAGTCTCCTCTGAAACTATAGGCAGTATTTCAACCAATTTGAAACTTGAAAGTGCATTAAGTACTTAATTTGTTCAAAAAAATGAAATATATGTGGATTTATCCTCGGTTTTTAATGACATCCATGCCGATCAACTAAAATGACAACTATAATTTGATTTTGTTTGTTGTTTTACGTCCCTTCGAGAATTTTATGACTCATATTGAACTGCTGTTGGTTATGTGCCACAGATTTAGACCTATACCTAGCGGCTGTAGCAGTGAATGTTCTTTAACGTGGCGCGACAAAGGGGTCTCTGTTTATAAGGTCATATCCGAAAGACCCATGATTCTCACTTCTAAATGACGAACTTTTAGCGAAGGAGAGATCACAAATATATATATATATATATATATATATATATATATATATATATATATACATATATATATATATATATATAAGAAAAATACTAGCAATTTCCTTTGTACATTCTGATCTGTTATCCTTTCATGAACCCCAATTTTTTGAGATGCAATCATTTTAACGTTACCGATGTATTCAACAGGACAGTTTTTATACACCATTGTGTTCGTGAGCAGGCATTGCTGAAAAAAGAGTTTAGGAAGTTGATGGTTGTTTTGAAGATAAAGCAGATGGACAGTTTGCAAAGAAATAAACGTATTTTTAGCAAAATCATTTGACACGAACAAGTAAAGATAACGCACATAAATCCTATAAAAAATCAAAATATAGAGAAGGGCAAACGCGGACGCTTGGACATACCAGAGGTGGGATCAGGTGCGTAGAAGGAGTAAGCATCTCCTGTCGATCGGTCACAAAGAGCCATAAAGAGAGTCATAGATCTTGATCAGGTAACTGGGTAATCCGTTGTCAAAAACAACCTAACAATTAGTATGGCACGTCAGAGAGCATTCAACCCAGCAATAGCTTGTATTTACAAATTAGATCACTATAATGGTCACAGAATTTACGAAATGCTGACTTTAAACGATACTGTTGAAATCAACGTATTTGTCAGTAGCCTGTATGAATTTAAAAATTTACCATACGCAGACCATGCTATCACATATCAAATTGGATGAGAGACATAAACACCATATGCAGGCAGTGACGGATCCAGGATTTGCGAAAGTTGGGGGAGGCACATATGAAAGTCAAGTATTAGTCAAAATACTAAAGCCATTTTGGGTGTTTTACCTGCATTATTTTGTAATGTGGCAGAAAAAAGGAGGCTCTAACTAAGCCACTGGTAGGTGATGTAGGAATATTACTGCATAAATATGGGAACTTGATGATGGAGAAACTGACGCCACCTCATTTGTCATAAAGTTGTTTGGTTGTATTTTGCTCAAGGTCCCGCTCGAGAATTTTTTTCACTTATATAAAGACGTCACCATTGCTGGTGAAGGGCTGCAACATTTTGGACTATGCTCAGCGCTTACTGACTTTGAGCAGGGATGGATCTTTATCGTGTCACACCTACTGTAACACAGGGCCTCTGTTCTTGCGGTCTCATCCAAAGGACCGCCCCTTTTATTCGCCTCTTACGACAAGAAAGGGGTACTGAGGGCCTATTCTAACTCGGATCCTCAACGGAACTGTTATAGAGTTGTGTTCTTAGTTTGTCGTTGACATCTTTGTTCAATAAGATATCCAAAGGTGAAATAGATATCAAGATGAGTGGGATATATCGAATCGAAATATGAATGAAGTATTGATAATAGATAAAAAGTCGATTTATCTAAAGGTCGAGTTGATGGTCAAAGCAAGAGAGTTTTTCTCCTCATATATTGAGGGATAAGAGCCTCAAAATCGGGTTGTTTAGGTACCTATGCATTGGTGTATTTCTTCGTCGATGACAAAATACTGATGAATCTCTTCAAGTAATGTCTTAGACCACATAAGTATTAGCAAGATCATTTTTATGCAAAGCATTAATTCGGTCGCTGTAAGTTTTAGCATTCTAAACTAGGTCCAACAAAACAGACAGGAATTGTAATATGACTTTCTTCAAAAATTGAAACAGAAGAAACAATTCTAAACACTTACTGTATAAAAGCATTAATGTAATTATTTATTTAAAAATGTTTGCATGGTTCTCAAAATATATGTACAAGGGCGTGTCAATAAGTAACCAGCCTACTTATTTCCGGTTGAGATCCACCTCTTCTTTTTTAATGTAATTGCCCTCTAGTGTGATGCACTTAGACCAACGGTGTTCAAGTGCCATCAGCCCAAAACTGAAAAAGCCAGGGCCATTTCCACTGACCCACTCCTTAACTGCTGTCATGACTTATTCGTCAGACCGGAAATGACGTCTACGGATATCCTTTTTCAAGTTTAGGAATAGGAAGAAATCGCTAGGAGTTTGGTCAGGCGAACTGGCAGAATGTGATATGAATTCTTACCCATTTCGCTCTACAACATCCATCGCAATTTTGCAAGTATGGACTATCGCGTTGTCCTGTTGCAGCAAAACACCTTTAGAGAGTTTACCTCGGCGTTTTTCATGGATGGCGGTTCTCAACTGTTCTAGTAAGTTTGCATAGTACACTCCAGTTATTGTACTTCTCTTGGGTAAAACGTCCAACATAATAACGCCTTTTGCGTCCCAAAATACTGTGGCCATCACCTTGCCAGCAGATGGTTGCATCTTGAACTTCTTTGGCCTCGGGGACCCCGGCCCTACCCACTGACGACTCTGAGTTTTATTCTCTGGTTCATAAAAATTAACCCAAGTTTCATCTACATTTACCAGAAGCAATGGCAAATCACCTTTTAACCTAATACGCTTCAACAAGGCGCAACATATTGATGCTCTGATTGTCATTTGCTCATCGATAAGGGCTTTGGGGATCCAACGGGCTGTTAACTTTCGCATACCTAAACGCTCATGCAAGGTTCTTGAAACGCTACCATGTGAAGTGCCCAATGCCTGCGCTATTTCTTCCACCTGAATTTGCTTATCAGTGTATACCAGATCCCGAACATAGTTACACATTTCTTCGTCAGTGGCATCCAGTGGGCATCCAGACCTGGCTTCATGTTGTAAAGACATTCTACTGCATTTGAATTCCCCTGCCCTGAATTTAACCCATGCATAAGATGGTGTAGAAGATCCATAAACATCGGCTAACTCGCCGTGTATTTCCTTGCCTTTTTTACCTTTTAAATACAAGAACCGAATTACAGCACTTTAGATAAAAAGCATGCCTTTGTATCACTAACCATGTTTGGCATTCAATATCTTATTGAATAAGGACTCGATACACTTTTGTACCCAGGTATAAAACCTTTATTGCAACAAGGAATGAAAATCGTGACCGTCTCTGTCAATCGGAAATGGGATAGGCTGGTTACTTATTGACTCACCCTCGCAAATGTATGAAAAATTATTCAAACCAGTAAATATATTTACGCACTAATGAAGTTTTAAGTGCCTCATGACAAATACATTATTTAAAGAAAAAATATTAAAATGACATTTATAAATGCAGGTGTGATTAATATATCTGCCCACTGAATGAAAGCGAAAACAGGTAAATTTTTTAAACACACAGAAAACTCATCATCAGTATATTGTGCATTTGTCTTTCATATCTTTTTATTCATGTATCAGGTCGTTTGAGGTCTTAATATGGCTATTATGTACTTAACATGCTGAAGTATCATGATGCAAATGAAGCAAACATGAATTATCTCACTGTATATATATATATATATATATATATATATATATATATATATATAGAGAGAGAGAGAGAGAGAGAGAGAGAGAGAGAGAGAGAGAGAGAGAGAGATCGAAACGTCCCGTGTTTAACTGTAATGAAATTTGAAGTAAAACAAATATAATTTTCAAGTATACATGCTGCATTCTAATTTAGGAATAAAGTTTCAATTTTAAAACTTCATTCAGTCGATCATGTTTGATAACACTGTTGGCTCCCTGGGTCTAACATCTTTTCATAGACAGACAAGCGTGACGTTCGTATTTTTTCTAATTCAAATTAAACTGTTGGCAATTTTAAATAAAATTTTTCAGATTAGAATTTCCGTGCGTTTCTTTCGAACTAGTTTAGAATATTTAAAATTTTAACGGCCGATTACATGCTATACATCGGAATTACTCTGTCTTTATTGGTGACGTTTTGCGGAATCCCTGGTCAACTATTTCTAGTCATTAGTTTACATTCACTTTATTTAATTTACTTATTTTATGCCATGTTTATTTTCAGTGAATAAATTGCATTAGCTCAATTACAGCGTCACGTATCTTTCCGAATTTTTACAAGTTCGAATTACATGTAGCTGTGTTTAATGGCAGATACTAGTTAAATGTAAATTTATCTGTTCGGGATAGTTGTGATTATGAATATTATTAGATTTCGAGTTTCAATGGATTGCAAAAACTAAAGACTAGAATGTAATATTGAAATGTCTTTAAAGATCCTTTTATACAGGTTATTAAAAGAGAATTATTCTATCGAAACAATAAAAATAATTTTGATTATTTTCCCATGCGCACTTTCTATCACAAACAGAGAGGTCGTTCCCACTGCCGCTTATGATGCGTATTTTCCTCTTCATCTCTATGAAAAAGGTGAAGATAACGAGCATTGATCAATCTCATAATCCTATAAAGAATTCAAAACCGAGAACAGGGTAAAAACGGACCCCTGGAAGCGCCAGAGGTGGGATCAGGTGCCTAAGTGTAAGCATTCTCTGTTGATCGGTCACACTTGCTGTGAGCCCTGTGCCATGATCAGATAAACGGAGTACTCAGAACAAAGAAACGATAATTTTCGAATTATAATTATCGGGTAAAACTGCGTGATATTTATTTAAAAGATTCTTTTCATGAGAATAATTGTACACGTGTGTGAATGAAATGAATTATTTTCATCCTTTTACTGACTCAACTCGAGGTAAAACAGGGCTATAGCGACTGGTTAGAGATTAATCATCTTTTTCTTTTATATGATAAAACATGACGAACACTTTTCCATTAGCCGGGAAATGGGTTTTTCACGTAGTGATCTATTAAATGACAATGGATTCCTGTATGAATTTAACACATTATTACTAGCACGGTTTGGTCCAATGGTTTTGTTTACTGAGAGAGTAGAAATGATGTAATAGTTTTTAAGTTGTTATTACATTAAAAAGAAACACATATCTGTCAAAAATCATTAGAATCGTCAATTGTGGAAATGAAGGAAGAATATGTGTTAAGTATCTTAATCTTATTCTTGGTGAAAATAGTAGGATCGACTCACAAGGATAGGAAAGATGACGTTGGAAACCACCGGAAGCAAAGCAAAACAAAGCAAATAAAAAAATCAAAACAAAACGACGCAAAATAATAACGATCATAAAAATAAATAATAATAATAACAATAATAAAAACTAAAAAAACAAAAAAACTAATGGAGTTAAGGTTTGTTTACGTTGTTTCAATATTGTAGTTGTAATTGATGCTGCTTGTAGTAAGTGATGCAGCTTGTAGTAATTGATGCTGCTTGTAGTAAGTGATGTTGTTTGTAGTAAGTGATGCTGCTTGTAGTAATTGATGCAGCTTGTAGTAATTGATGCTGCTTGTAGTAAGTGATGTTGTTTGTAGTAAGTGATGCTGCTTGTAGTAAGTGATGCAGCTTGTAGTAATTGATGCAGCTTGTAGTAAGTGATGTTGTTTGTAGTAATTGATGCAGCTTGTAGTAAGTGATGCAGCTTGTAGTAAGTGATGCAGCTTGTAGTAAGTGATGCTGCTTGTAGTAAGTGATGCAGCTTGTAGTAATTGATGCTGCTTGTAGTAAGTGATGTTGTTTGTAGTAAGTGATGCTGCTTGTAGTAATTGATGCAGCTTGTAGTAATTGATGCAGCTTGTAGTAAGTGATGTTGTTTGTAGTAAGTGATGCTGCTTGTAGTAATTGATGCAGCTTGTAGTAATTGATGCTGCTTGTAGTAAGTGATGTTGTTTGTAGTAAGTGATGCAGCTTGTAGTAAGTGATGCAGCTTGTAGTAATTGATGCAGCTTGTAGTAAGTGATGTTGTTTGTAGTAATTGATGCAGCTTGTAGTAAGTGATGCAGCTTGTAGTAATTGATGCTGCTTGTAGTAAGTGATGCAGCTTGTAGTAAGTGATGCTGCTTGTAGTAATTGATGCAGCTTGTAGTAATTGATGCTGCTTGTAGTAAGTGATGTTGTTTGTAGTAAGTGATGCAGCTTGTAGTAAGTGATGCAGCTTGTAGTAATTGATGCAGCTTGTAGTAAGTGATGTTGTTTGTAGTAATTGATGCAGCTTGTAGTAAGTGATGTTGTTTGTAGTAATTGATGCAGCTTGTAGTAAGTGATGCAGCTTGTAGTAAGTGATGCTGCTTGTAGTAAGTGATGCAGCTTGTAGTAAGTGATGCTGCTTGTAGTAAGTGATGCAGCTTGTAGTAATTGATGCTGCTTGTAGTAAGTGATGTTGTTTGTAGTAAGTGATGCTGCTTGTAGTAATTGATGCAGCTTGTAGTAATTGATGCAGCTTGTAGTAAGTGATGTTGTTTGTAGTAAGTGATGCAGCTTGTAGTAAGTGATGCAGCTTGTAGTAATTGATGCAGCTTGTAGTAAGTGATGTTGTTTGTAGTAATTGATGCAGCTTGTAGTAAGTGATGCTGCTTGTAGTAAGTGATGTTGTTTGTAGTAAGTGATGCTGCTTGTAGTAATTGATGCTGCTTGTAGTAAGTGATGCTGCTTGTAGTAATTGATGCTGCTTGTAGTAAGTGATGCTGCTTGTAGTAAGTGATGCAGCTTGTAGTAATTGATGCAGCTTGTAGTAAATGATGCTGCTTGTAGTAATTGATGCTGCTTGCTTGTTTTTATTTTACAAACTTTACCTTGATTGACTTAATCCTATTCTTTTTTTCTAATTTATGTTAGATCTTTTCGGAATTTCTTTTCTACTGATAAATTTGATTTGGCGGAAATACGTTTTTCCGTTAAGGGCTACATGCCTAGTACCCCCTCCCCCTCTCCCTTGTACCATTGAATATTGTAATACCACCACTACAACATTGTAATTCTACAATACCTACCACCGCTACAACATTGTAATTCTACAATACCTACCACTGTTACGACATTGTAATTCTACAATACCTACCACTGCTACTACATTGTAATTCTACAATACCTACCACCGCTACAACATTGTAATTCTACAATACCTACCACTGTTACGACATTGTAATTCTACAATACCTACCACTGCTACTACATTGTAATTCTACAATACCTACCACCGCTACGACATTGTAATTCTAAAATACCTAACACCGCTATGACATTGTAATTCTACAATATCTACTACCTCTACAACATTGTAATTCCAATACCTACCACCGATAAAGTTGCAACACTGTAATTGTACAATATTTACTGTAATTCTACAATATCTACCACCGCTACAACATTGTAATTCTACAATACCTACCACTGTTACGACATTGTAATTCTACAATATCTACCACCGCTACGACATTGCAATTCTACAATACCTACCACCGCTACGACATTGTAATTCTAAAATACCTAACACCGCTATGACATTGTAATTCTACAATATCTACCACCGCTACGACATTGTAATTCTAAAATACCTAACACCGCTATGACATTGTAATTCTACAATATCTACTACCTCTACAACATTGTAATTCCAATACCTACCACCGATAGAGTTGCAACACTGTAATTATACAATATTTACTGTAATTCTGCAATATCTACCACCGCTACAGCTACAACATTGTAATTGTATAATATCTACCACCAATACGACATTGTAATTTTAAATCTCTACCACTGCTACATACAATGTTGTGATTCTACAATATTTAATAACCATTATTACTATAACGTTATACCATAATTGTTCCTGTATTTACCATCACTATCGTGATTGACATTAACAGATATCCGATTGCCCGGGACAAGTGCAAAATCGGTTTGGGTAAGTGAAATTCTAGACATTCTTATCCCATCGGGCGAATGAATCTTTCAGTTAAAAATGTGATATTTTATATGAAATATCAAATTCAGTTGTTTATTCCATAATTTTGTCATATGTTCGAGCTTTGGAAATTCCTCGGTAACACTTCTACCCCTGTGATTTAAGCCGTACCGAATCTAGTTGTCTTTCCGACGTACACCTTATTCTAATTACTGTTTACATAGGTAGCAGGGAACAGGTTGTTTTGTTTTGTTTGTTTATTTTATTGCTTTGTTTCATCTTTTGGTCCTGACACATCAAAGTCAGAATATGGCCAATTTATAAATAATAATATTTCCCCTTCATATCAATATTTGTATTACACATTGGTCTAGTAACTGAAATATGACTTTAAATTACATGTAATCCATATATACTGGTGCTGGTGCACAAAAAATGCTCTGAGCAGGTGCCCCTTTCTCACTTTGATTTTCTCTCATTTGGGTTAAAACCACATCATCCAAACCCCATTGATACTGTGCGAAGGGATGCAGACATTGTGGATAATCAATAACTTTGTCTACCCTTCTTAAAAAATCTACCTGTCATATGGGGCCATCCACCTTCCCTCTCAGTTACAGATCTTTTCCGGGGTCATGTAGGATTTCATGTGAATTTATTCAGCAAATGACCATGTGTCTTAGTTTAGTATTTGCACCATTCTATACACTAGGCTTTATGTGTTGCAAATCATTTTCATTTTCATTAAGCACTCCCCTACACCTGACAATTATCCTAAAGTTACCGTAAACATTTTACAGATGTTACGGGGCATTTTCATTTGTTAAGAAAGTGAAACGGGTCCATAGTCATGGGCGGATCCAGAAATATGGAAAGTTGGGGGGGGGGGGGGGGGGGGAGGGGGGGAGGGGGGGGGGGAGGGGGGGTTCCAAGGTCGGACAATAACAAAGGTGTCATAAATATTACCGCGGAGTGAGGCGCGAATTTTTTCGAGTGTTTCTAATTAAAATAACGTAAATTTAGATGCCCTTGTCCTAATATGATACTTTTTTCACTAGGGGAGACCACGTGGTCTTGATATCCAATTGAAATTGCATTAAAATTCATGTATTTCGTTTTTATACTTCTAGGTGACCTGTCTGTCCAAAAGTGAAATTAGTCTAAATCCATTAATAAAAAATAATATAGGTGAATTTCAAAAAGGGGGGGGGGGGGGTCTGGACTCCCCCCCCCCCCCCCCCCCCCCCCCCCCCTTGGATCCGCTAGTGATAGTTCGAACCTATCGCTGCTACCACAGCAACACTTTGACAGTCTAACTGTGGATGGGGTTGTGATTTTCGGGGCTAATTGTGCATACTGTCTGTCAAGAAATAGATAGCAATCCCCGGTACATCGTAATTTGTAACTCGCATTTCAAATAGAGATAGTTTTTCCTTTCCTACAATGTGAGGCTGCTTTTCAAGCAAAACAAAGACGGGATGATAAAATGAATGCTTGGGTCCCATGGAGGCTGTTACATAAAAACTAAGAGAGAAAAAAGGTGTTTGTACTCTATTCATACCAATGCATTCTGCGTTATACAGACTGAAAATACCACTTTTGTATTTCGTACACTTCTAACTTTGCGAGTAAAAATGGGTCTAAACTGGGGGGGTTTTTTCAGTTGCCAAACTGATAAATCGTGGTAGAATTGTTCATACAAGACAGGAGCTCCAAGATTTCTTTGGCAATGATAGGACTATATCGAAATATTACTGATAAGATGGTAAGCCCGTGGATTGTTTAGTGGCTTTTAGGATCTCAAGCATGCATATGCTCATGGAGTATTAGAAACTATTGATTGCGGAATGCATAAATGCAGTTGTGATAATCTGACAGGGGCTGGTTGTGCTGGGGTTGTATTAATTTGGGAATGGATGATGGAATGACATTATTGTGTCTGTTTGTGTGGCTAATAGAGTGGAGTTCGGAGCGTGCGGTCCACTTACATGGACGTCCATGTTACACTATACACTGTGTATGAGATTCATTCGCGTCTATATATGTGAGGAACTTTGCCAGTTTACTTTCGGAAGGTTCGGTAGCCTCTGCCCGGGTACCTGTATCTGGGTTCTCTCCGCCACCAATAAAAAAAACTGGACGCCACCAGATAACTGAAAAATTGTTGAGTGTGGCGGAAAACAACAATCAGTCTATGAGATTTAAAAATGTCCACAGATATTATCATTATTTTCCAAAGGTCCTGTGTGAACTGAGAGTCATTACTGAAACAATGGACGAAAAAATCTTAACAAATCTGGTTTACGATACTTGATGGATACCGCACTTGTACCAGGCAAATGTTATGATGTCATATTAGCTTTTTTGAGCATGTATCACAAACAAAAGTTGGGTGTTAAGGTTAGGGGTGAGGCTGGTTTGTCTATCACAAGATAAGCGACTACAGAGTCTGTTGTTATGCAGGACCTTTTAGATTGATTGATTGATTGATTGTTTGTTTGTTGTTTTCCGCCTTTGTTGTTTTCCGCCACACTCAACAAATTTGCAGTTATCTGGTAGCGTCAAGTTTTTTATTGGTGGAGGAAAGAACCCAGATACAATGTACCCGGGAAGAGACAACCGACCTTCCGAAAGTAAACTGGCAAACTTTCTCACATATATTGGCGCGAGCGAGAATCGAACCCGCGCCGACTAGAGGTGAGAGGCCTTGTGATTTTGAGCGCAATGCTCTAACCACTCGCCCACGGAGGCCCCATGGACCTTTTAGAAATCATCAGTACTCTCAATCTGAAGCAAATACAGTAGCATGTGATGACCTTCTCGATGCCCTTGAAACTGCCAACCTTGAGCATGTACAACTACGACTACGACAAGGTCACGGAACCCATCTGTAATCGTGTCTGGCTGTATTGATTGTCTGTGGTCCTGAATGCCGATCCTGTCAGTAGTGTGAATAACAATATGCAGGTTGTGGTTGACATTGGAGAGAATGAACGACAATTTTCGGAATGATCCTACAAGACGCATTATGTTAAATGTTTTATTTAAATGAATGGCCGCCGCCCGCGTGGCGCAGTGGTTAGAGCGTCGGGCTCAAAGATCTGATGATCCTTGAGTCGGGGGTTCGAATCCCACTGTGGGACGTGGGTGCCGGTCTTTCGGATGAGACCGTATAAACCGAGGTCCCGTGTCGCAGTAGGTGTGGCACGATAAAAATCCCTCCCAGCTCAAAGGCCCTGAGTGCCGAGCATAGGCCTAAATTTGCAGCCCTGTCACCGGTAATGGTGACAGCTGCCGGATAGCTGAAAAATTGCTCAGGCGGCTATAAACAAACAAACAAACAAACAAATAAATGAATGGCCACAAAACAGGCGAGATGTTGCCGGATATGGAAATGAAGCACTCCTAGTTTTAGCGCAGGTATCTAAATTTTAATCAATAAAAAGAAACAAAGAGAAAATAAATTTTTAAAAAACCGCTATCTATGTATATAAATACACCATGTGTGCAACGAGTTCTGACCCACTCCTCAACTCGGGCCCGATTTTATAATTCGCCGAAACAAAGCTATTCTCCGGCAGGGTTAAACTCCATGATTTTCCTTCTCACCCGTCGTTTCAGAAGTTCAAGGCAATTACTCATACCACATTTTGATATTGAAAACCCTACAGATTGCTATTTAAATTTGTAGGTATATTTTCAAGATGTGTATTGACCAAATTCATGAGAGAAAATATGTTGAGTGGCCTTTCTCGGGGTACAACCGTTTCTAAAAATAGAACACATCACTTTAAAACGCGCAGTGGTATTAAACATGTTCTAAGGCACTAACTTCATATAAAAAATGGGAATGTGTTTCTTTTATAAAAGTAAAACAAAATGTAATGTATTTTATTCTTTTCAATAAATGTTCATTAACTGAACTATGCAGTTTGTTTTTAAAGTGATGAAAATGCTATCTAAATTTGTATGTGTTAGAACGTTCGCTTCGAAACCGGGAGGTCGTGAGTTCGAGCCCCGTTCGAGCCAAACCTAGGACGTAAACATTGGTAGTGATTGCTCTTCCCCATACACTTGGCATTTAGAAGTGAGCATCACGGGTCTTTCGGAAACGAGCTTTTAAAAGGAGGTCTCGTGTCGCGGCAGGCGTTGGCACGTTAAAGAAACCTCACTGCTACGGCCCTGAGCGATAAGCATAGGTCTAAATTTTGCTACTTCACTTACAGCTAGTGACGTCTCAATATGAGTGAAAAATATTCTCAACGGGACACAAAACAAACAAACAGTCAATGATTCATAGTGCTTCACTATCCATAGTGAATTTGTTATTGTGCAGTGATGTTAATTTGCCTTTGCCAACTAATATAAATATTTTTTTTAGCTGTTCGTAATTTATAGATGAAACTTGTAGATCCATCTAACTATTGTACATTTCAACGTTAATTATTATCTTGCATGACATATTGTAAGTTTTTAGGAGAGGGACTTGAAAGTTGTTAGAACTTGTTCGCGATCCTTTTAATATGATCAATAAAATATGTTCAAAACAAATTAATGGGAAAGGGAGAGGGGGTCATATGCGTTAGAGCATGCGTGTATTTTTAGGTCATGATGACATCGTATTCTTTCAGGATTTCCCCCTGCATAAATGATTATTAGGAAACCATAACAAAAATATGTGAATATCGGTACAAGTATCACACAAAATTTAGCGCTCTGTTGTAAGAGATTTTATAATTGTACCCGTCATCATTGACCCCGCAATCACAAAAAAGCAATGATCTAAAACGTAAAATAGAGACTGTCAAGGTCGGCAACACGATTTGACATCATAATCTGTACTTTATACCCAGCAAAGGCCCGTATGTAAAAGAGAAAAAAAGTCAAAATCAGCAAAAGAAAAGAGGTCATCTTTACATACCGTTCAAAGAAATTTTCGTGATCTATAATCCAATTTTGTTTTACTCATTAATTCCTTACACAGTTATTCGTGTTTCAATTTGGAATGCCCAAGATACAAACCTCTGAAGTGTATTTCGTAACTTATATGCTACATTTGTTAAAAATAACTGCTATGATTATCATTGTAGCATTTTTAACAAATCGTTAAATAGAAAAACAGTAATACGACTAAATAATGAACGAGCTATTGCGTTTCTTTAAATAAATATACAATATATTATTTACGCTTACATTTTTAGCAATTTAAATTTCTTGGTTAATTTTGTTTACTTTCAGCAGTTTTTTAAATTGAAAATGGAGTGTTTAGAGAGAAAAAAACCCACGTCGCAGTTAAATGTAACGTCACAATACACTGTTTACGTCGGTTGGCGTTATGTTTCCCTGTTAAATAAGTAGATTGATCGTGTACCTATCACACAACAGAACTGTTTTCAGGTTCAAAACCCAAGTTCGGAAAAATGATATAAACCCTTAGCACAGGTTAATAACAATGCAAATTACGTAGGGTCATGTGAGGTCAGCACGTGCTGACATAGATATAAAAATGTTACTACAAACGTTCCTAAAGTCTATCATATTTATTCGTGTTTTATTTGTTGTTATTATATAATGACATAGCTAAAAATTCAAATCTTATGATTGGAATTTCAATTTAGCTATCACATTAACGTGTTTATCATTAGATCTTATTTCTTCCGCTCAAGCCCCGTGGGGATCCGGGATGTTAGAATAGAGCCTCAGTACCCCTTGCTTGTCGTAAGAGGCGACTAAATGGGGCGGTCCTTCGGATGAGACCGCAAAAACCGAGGCCCCGTGTCACAGCAGGTGTGACACGATAAAGATCCCTCCCTGCTCAAAGGCCATAAGCGCCGAGCATAGGCCTAAATTTTGCAGCCCTTCACCGGGAATGGTGACGTCTCCATATGAGTGAAAAATTTTCGAGCGGGACGTTAAACAATATATAATCAAACAATCAATCTTCCGCTCAAGGATATTTTCAGACGATGCAAAGAGACTGAAAAATCACTTCCTTATACATAAAATATGCGTTTATAGATAGTTGTGTGATAAATAGAATCTTACACTCGTGCTTATGTCATATGATGTTTATGAAATTCGTTACCAGATTTATATATTTCCCCCGACAAGGCTTGGAAAACATTAAATCTGGTAACTCATTTCATAAATTTCATATGGTATAAGCACTCGTTCAAGATCCTCTATTCATCTTCATATATTTGGATGTTACTGGGCATTTAACGCTAGGCAAATTTCGTAATTTAATTTAACGTACTTAATTATTATATAAATAATTAACACTTGGAACATGTCAAGAACCATTTCATCCTTCGCTTGATCCAACGGTTACATCATATATACATATTACTTACAGAAATCCTAAATTTGGGAGTGACTTAAGGACTAAATCATAACGCAAAGTGTATGGACAGTTTAGACTTCACAATGTATAATTCTTTTTCGGTCGTTCTTCTGTAGATAACCGGCTTGGTCGCATCTTCGCAAGCTACGGCTGAAATGTACAACTCGAAATGTACGCTCATTTGAAAAGGGAGAGGAACGTACAATGTACATTGCAGTCGTGGCTTGCGACACTGACTTGTTTTTAAACAAACCAGCCCTAATGATCATAGAGGACATGAAGACAGTCTACAATATTCATCATAATATCATCGAGTTCGTTGAAGGTTTGCTAAAGTTCGTGACTTGTGCATAAGTCTTCTGATGTTATTTGACATAGAATGGGCATTTCTCAATAATCCGACAACAAATAAATTAGAAGGGACCAAACAACACGAAAATAAAATTTGTTCTTATCCCAATAATATATTATAAATTTTAGTTAAATTTTTGTAAATATATGTAAATTTGATTAATCGGGTACAGTAAGATTATTTGGTGCGGAGATGTGATTTCGTGACGTCACGGATGTCGATCAACCTTGGTGGTAAATGTTCAAAATGTAATTGTACCGTTAAAGTATGTCCGCTGTCGGATTGTTGCGAGGAAGTTTACACTTCGGAAGCGATATATATGAGGGGAAATCATTTCTGGGCTTTATCGTACCGGAGAAAAGGTTTGTTTCGGTGAATTTAACAATAAAATCGGACCCGAATCAAGGAGGGGGTCAAAATGTTGTTACACACCTGTTGTATTTATATAGAGAGACTCTTTTCTATTTATATCTATTCATTGATTAAAATTCAGATACCTGTGGTTTTAGTAGACAACCAACAGTACCGAGGGGACCAGATCCCTTAGGAGTGGACACAGTCCAAAGTCGCCCAACCTGGACAACAAACTTCTTTACAGAGACAAAATAAATATCCTAATGCTAATAGAGATGATCTTAATTATCCCTGTGTTCATTGCTGAACGTTAGAACGGCTTATGTCAAAAGAAAAAAAATGTCTCATTGGAGGTCCAGATTCACAACAGGACTACCTTCTGGTTGTTCCTAGAGAGAGCTTTTCTCTTAAGGACTACCGTATACAGCAGACAGTAATACTGCTGTGATTTAACAATGGACTGCGAAAATGTGTTAAATTATCATTAATATATACAAATTTACAAATCTTTATATAACGCTGCACATGTACGAAATACAAAGCAGTAGATTTTAATGTTTAGGGGGGGGGAGAATTAATTGCTGTTTGTTTTTTATTGTACTACAATTTTAAAATTTATTATAAAGTTATAAATTATGACAGTTATGTTTGTTAACCTGTGTGAATACATCAAATAATTATACAAAAACTTCAATGATATAGAATTTTGTACTGGAAAATGCTTTAATTCTTATGACTTTACAAACAAAGCGTTTTGTATTTTGAAATTACCCCCATACCAATATACAGCAGACATCATACGTAACATCAAGGTCGTCTTTGATTCCAAGGTCGTCTTTGATATTAATGCCAAACTTTTAAATAACTTATATAAACCGGTTTATAATATATGAGCAGTAAATGAAACCCTTTTTGAAGCAGGAAAAACTCGGATGCGCCTCCTCTCGCTGCCTCTGACGTATATAAACATCATTAGAAACATTTGTACGTTGAAGAGTTCCAGCTAAAGTTTTTTTTTTCTTTTTCTTTTTCTTCTTCTTCTTCTTCTTCCTTTTTTAAAATTAGTATTAGTATCATACAGTAATCAAGCTATACGTCTGCTTTACCGGTAAAACTTGATGTTGAAGGGATACTAAAGGTCATTTTGTTCATTAAAGTGAGTTAGAAAAAGACTCGTTCAAATCATTTACTGTAAATAATAAGAATTTTATGTACTTATCTGTAATCATTTCCAAGTTTAAAACAGTCATAATCTTCAAATTACGTTCTCTGAATATTTGCTTTCCAGACAAAAATTCAATTTGATATTTAAGTTGGCTCCTAGTGTAGTTTTTGACGAACCTGCAATCATTTCAAAGTTGATAGATATCACTCATTTATCTTTTTTATAATGTTAAAAAGGAATAAGATCAATGGGAGTGAGAAGTAAAATTCACCCAATTGAGCCATTATATTATAAATGGAACATTTATTCCAGAGAAAGGAGAGCGCTGGGTCTGTAATAAAGAAAGAATATAGAATATGCTTTATAAACTTTTTTTTTGTTTATATAGAAGGCTAACTTGTAGTGATACAGTACTATAAAACACTGAGTTTATATAGAAGGCTAACTTGTACTAATACAGTACGATAAAGACTCAGTTCTTACAGGCCACGCAAAAGCGCGATCTGTTCTGATGTGGGTTTTCAATCTGCGGGATTAACATAAGTGCATTTTATGATTTCTTTTTTTTCAAAATCATTGCAATGTAAATATTTAATAGTGGATTGAAGTTATTATTAATATTAACGTTCTAACAGTATAATTTCTAAATATAAACCATGCGCATTTAAAAATGATAAACATTAAGGTTGTCAATTTGTACTGCGTTTGTTTCGGATTCAGTTTATTTCATTGATATGACTATTCGTTCATGAAATACAAAAAGGGTATGTAGTGTTTTGTGGATTCAAGACTGTGTTACGAATCCATACAACTAATAATATATTCAACTGATCTTGATATGTTAAAAGGGAATCGAGTCCAGACACGTGAAAACTCTCAACATGTACATATATGCCTTTGAAAGTATTATCCCGCTGCGTAAAATTGTTTCTACAAACTTATTTTCCTGGCACTAACAATTAAGACATCTTAATCAAAGTATGACTTCACAACTGACTCTTCATCCTGAAGATAAGTACAAAATGCATATCGTCAGTGTGATCCAATCTTTAAAAAAAATATAATAAAAAAATTGGATGCTTCGTCTCATTTTCTGCGGTAATAATGATAATAACATAATATCCTTTATTTACCCTGGACACAAATTAGCACACTGTGATCCTGCCTTTTAAAGTTGTTGTGCTGCTGTGTAAAAATAACATGATGTCTGCTGTATATTGATATGGAGGGGGGGGGGGTGATTTCAAAATACGGTCTTTGACGCTTGCGTCAAGATGGTTTTTACTTCACTATTTTAATGGGTTCTTTTAATGCAGTAAGAGAATAGTAAATATTTTTTTCCCACTAGTTTAATATTTTAATGAATTTTTAATGCAGTAGAGCGATGTAGATGTGTTTTTCCTCTAGTTTACTTTTTTAATGCAATAAAGCGATATTAGTTATCACACAATTTTCTGGATTACAAACATATTAACATTTTGCAGATATATATTGCCAGAATGTGTTTGGCACACTGACCTGAAAACCCTATTGATTGCTGTGCCTTCCATTAAAGGAGATATTATTATGGTTATCCACAATATTTTCCCTGATTAGTGTATAGAGTTCCTCAACACATTAACGAATATATTTGTTGAGTAACGAGAGAAATCCTTGTGGCGGAATTAGAGGGGGATGACGGGAGATGTAACTCCTCTTTCGTTGAACGATTTTAACAAAAATGCTCTCTCTCTCTCTCTCTTTCTTTCTTTCTTTCTTTCTGTTAATTTTATTTATTTATTTTACAAGTTTGGACTCTTCCACGCCTTTCACCTTTCTGGGAGAAAAAGATACATTCTGGAGTGGGAATCCTCCTCCCTCTGGTAATGTTCCTTATCCGCCCCTGAATTCGTAATCTGATAACATTTATAAAGATCGACCTCAGTTTAGTTAAAGAATAAAAAAGTTATGTTGTTTGTACTATGGGGTATATAAATATTGCGAACACAGGGCAATTTGTGGAATAGTCGAAGCCGATTATAAAGAAATTACCCCCACGCTACCATTGTTTATATGACCCCATCATGCAAACATTCCTTATATTCATATTATGCAAAATAAATATATATATATATCTTTGTTACGTAATCCCGAGTTCCTGTGTGTGGACAAGTAAATATTGAATGAACTAGTTAAGGATTACTATTGACAAAACATGGTAAACGTAAATATTAAAAAATGAACAAACGAAAAATCACGGGGATTATTTTTTTATTAGGTAATTATACTGGTGAATATTGCAGACATCAGCCTGTCTTGGTATTAGCTGGTGATCAGCATTGTTTGAGCAGGGCGGGGGTACAGAAAAAGCTTTTATATGATTATATTCATTTGATACAGTTCCTAAAATGGTACACCAATATTCAATAAGTGTCTTGGATCTGAATGAATCTGCAAACGTTTGTAAACTTGCGGAATTCAATGATTATAGTATAACGTACTGTTGTAATGCGGGTTTCTTTAGCAGGCGAATTTAACAGATGAAGACGTGTCAATAAATTTGATGGTTGTAACTCTGGGAATTAAAATCGTGTCTACGATCAATCAAAAATGCTTAAATTTGCTGATCATTATTTTTGCGATATAGAACTTACCGCCAAAATAACTCTCTCTCTCTCTCTCTCTCTCTCTCTCTCTCTCTCTCTCTCTCTCTCTCTCTCCATCCGAGCCAAAATAATATGTATATGATGCTCAAGGGTTGGTTTGTTTTAAAATTAAAAATATTGATTTATCGATTTACCATTTCGATTATTTATTTTGAAAGACCTGACTAATGATATGAAATGATATCAAATACACTATCACTAGATAACCACAATTTAATTTTTCCTGTATAAAATTTACATATTCTCAATCTAGGTTTCATAGTTTAAAGAATCAAATCTACTTGCCGAGTAATTATGTTCCCAGAAACACAGTTTCGGAACATACTAATTATAATGATTAATTCGTGAAACTGGTCCTAGTAAATTCGTGAAAATGAAATCTTTTGGCGAGAAATGCCCTTATGCATGCTCGTGCGTGTACATGTAGTGTGTTAGTAAAAGTACACGTATTGCAAATTGAATACTTTTCAATACAGGATGTAAAGGTATATTATTCATTCCTATCCAAGGATACGAAACAAACTTGTTTATGTTATTCAACATTTTTTTTTTCTATTTTAAAACAGCACACAGCATATTGAAAAATCTTTCATTGCGGGTGTAACTTTAGTTGTCATATATTGACATGATGTCAAGATTAATTCTATGATTTCTAGTTTATATCTAGTGAATTGAAAACAAAAGGTTTGTGATGAACACAATTTATTCAGCATCGCAAAACTCATATAACACTACTTTAAATCACTGATTATAATGAGATTTGCAAACAAGACGTGGTGGTGGTGGTGGTGGGGGGGGGGGGGGGGGGGTACTGTCATTACAGACATGAAAACGTTTGATTATACATATATATAATATTTATATTCAAAATGACCAGAAATTTCGGTATTATA
The DNA here is from genome assembly GCA_024699665.1 of Ostrea denselamellosa. NCBI lineage: Eukaryota > Metazoa > Mollusca > Bivalvia > Ostreida > Ostreidae > Ostrea > Ostrea denselamellosa. The sequence continues at coordinate 2,091,681 of JAMZEH010000059.1, forward strand.
GACTAACAATATATTTTGTATTCTTAACGATGAAAAGGCGCGTGGCTAGGTCAATTGGTTAATGCCTTGGTTGGTGTTGGGGATTTGACTACAAAAGCAAACTGCATTATCGAAGGGCTTTAATAGTTCTAACATGGTGATCACATTCAAATCCACTGTCGGAATATGAATTGTACATTTTAAGCATTAAATTCCTAGTACATAAAGTTGAATATAGTTAAAAGGTTTGAAGCATATACACAAGTCAATAATGAAGCACACTCACGCTCTCTGTAAACCTATACACAATACAGCATTGAGCTGCAATATATAGTTCAGCACTAAATTTTAAATGAAATCGAATTTTTATTTAACTTACTATAACATTTAGCAGAAATCGTCATCAATACTGCAGGGTCATCATTTTTCGTTAAACACCAATTGTCGTTGTTTTCGAGGTTGTACCAGACCACGAATACCGCTTAACAAAGAAGAACATACAATTTCTCTCCATGAAAATACGGATTAACGAAAATAGTAATTTTGATATATGCACGAAAATTGATGCCCACGAAGATTAAACAGTATTAGACACCAGTAGTCATTGGACACAGGGAGTCTCTATGGGTTACTGCATGCTTGACCTCTGTTTTAAGAAAGAAAAGACTGGCGATTTAGATTCGTTAGTTTCCTGAGTGTTTATATCCGGAGAACTCGTCAGATCGTCCATTTCCTCTACTGAAATGGCAATTTCCTCTTTTTTGTAGCAACAGACTTTCTTGTCTACGATCTTGGTCCGGAAGTGCGGATTTATCCAGCAATAGAGGAACGGATTAATGCACGTGCTGCTTACCGCCACCCACAGACAGATGAAAAACGCAAGGCTGTCGTATTTAAATGTCTTGGTGTTAGGATGGAGGTCAGTCAGCACGTGATACAGGTTAAGCGGCATCCAGCAGACTGCAAAAACCACCACCACTGCAATTAGTAGTTTGATACTCTTACGTTTGGCGCGAATTTGTCTCACTCGTTGGTCCTCTGTCATATATCCTAGCTGATTTCTCATCCATAACCTGTGGATAATCCTTGAGTACGCTACACCAATAATACACAGTGGAATAATATATTGGACCAGAATAGTCACAATAGTTAAATATTGTTCCCAGAGCACGCTCGGTTCCGGAAATGCAGATCGACACCGCTTGACTTTCACAATGAATATATCCATATCCCTTACCGAATTGAACAGGCCGTATGGTAGAGCGAGAGTGATTGCCAGAACCCAAATGACAATGATAACAATTGCCCCTGTTTGTTTGGTCATTCTTGGTTTCAGTGGATGTAGGAGGACCCTCTGTCTGTCAAAAGCAATGGCAGTGAGGGTAAAGGTGGACACGTAGGAGGAAATCATCAAAGAGTAAGTAAGAGCCTTGCAAAGAACAATCCCCAACGTCCACTCGTGATAAACGTTACGAACGATATTTAAAGGCACGTTAATAGACACCAATAATATGTCGGACATCGCCATGTTGGCTAGAAAAATGTTGGTAACGGTGTGAAGGTTCTTGTTCCGGATTATAATACTGCAGATCAGAGAATTAAAGCACAAGGAGAGAATAACGAGAATTCCAAAACTCAGCACCAATCCCAGAGTCCGGGATGGGTGAAGGTCACCGTCAAAATGTCTGGAAGCAAGAGAGCTGTCATTGTTCTCAAACAAGGTTTTTAAAGTTTTGTTGTCGAATGTATCCAGGTAATCGTAGATAAGGAAATCCATTTTAAATATAAGATAATTCTGTAATATCAAGTTCCTTTAACACGCTTTTAATTTTATAAAAAAAACCAAAAACAAACTTTAAGATATTTATCACAGCAAAATCAAATTGGAATTACGCCTTCAAGTACTTATTAATGTTTTAGGCAGACTTTGCGTGTACTATAGAGCAGTCGAATGTCAATTGCTGAGTCTGGCAGTGAACAGTGGGGTTATATAGCGGCTCCGGGATCGATACCAAAGCACGCTGTTCTTCTGTAGACACAGACTGATAAATCAGTATGAAGGGTTTATTTTAGCCGAGATTAGTGTAGAAGGTCCTTGGCAGATCTTTGGACTCTGTAATGAGATTGTTAAGTTTTATCCTGATTCTGAACAGAATACCACTGAGGAATGGCCGCTAAAATTTGCAATGACCAGAAAAGCTCCTTAAACGATGCAGGATGATCGGCCCACGGAAGTCACATTTTCGGGGTGTCCGTTGATTATTTCCTAGACACTTTCACACAACTGTCTCGGATTTTTCCCGTATATTTTTGACATTTTTTTCAAAAACAATATCTTTCGTATTTTACTTTTTGTTGAATTTTCTTCAAGATGGGAGTTTTCGTCTCTGCACCAGTAAACAGAGTCTGCAAACTTTAAAAGTTACTGTTCGTTTTTCCTCGAACTATCATGTCTTGTTGAAAAATGCCAATTTATTTATGCATTTCCTGTTTTGCTTTCGTCCAGATGTTCTACTCACAATACGTAACAGTCATACAAGTGAATTTACATACGCATAAGCTAGCAGTCAAACGTGACTGCACTGACGTACAACACATAAAAGGCATATGACCGCACTGACGTACAACACATAACAGACATATGACCGCACTGACGTACAACACGTAACAGACATATGACCGCACTGCATTACAACAGGTCACATTATAGGCAAACCTGATCACATTACAACGTATTAGAACATATATATATATATATATATATATATATATATATATATATATATATATATATAATAAAGTGTGCAGTCCCCGTCGAGTTTGGTTTGCTATTGTTTAGGTGCGAGTTTAGGTATGTGTTTTGTCACCGACAGTTATCAAGAGAAGCTGCATCATACGTAGCTCAGTATGAACCCCCTTTAGGATGCAGTGAACACAGCGCAACCCCCCCCCCCCCCTCAAAAAAAAAACCAAAAAAAAAAACAAAACACCATATTTTGTAAACAGGCGATGATACGCCCAACGTGAAATTCATCTTTCTTAGCAATTCCAGGAAGAAATTCCTGCTGCCAAAAAATAATTTTAAAAGGTAAGCTTAAGATTAAGAATTTTGTAATATGTGTGAGTTTGATTTGTCGCTATATGTTGGGTGTTACTAACTGATCTTTGTTAGAGTAACTTTCCCGTCCTCTAAGGGAGGGAAGATCTAGCATCCCCTTCCCTCTAAAGGGAATAGGAGGGTGGGGTGGGGGTCCTAACACCCAGACGGTGTATGAAAATCTTCCAGCAATACAAATTTCGGATTGGAATCCAATATAAATGCTGCCTTGTTTATCAGGCCACTTACTCTTCCACAAAAATTGCCATGATGATCAAACATGTTTTGGTACCAATCAATTATCTGTCCATAATTAATAATTATTAGCCATGACTGTTTTGCTAAGACCATAGAACCTAATTGTATGTAGCAAGGTCTTTGCTTTGGTCCAATCACTGTTTCTTGCCTATGTTAGTATCTTGCCTATGTTAGTATCTTGCATTGTTAGTTTAGTTTGAAGATGACGATTTATGCCCACTTATGACCATTTTGAGTATTTTGGTATTTTGGAGATTTTTAGGATATCATTTATATTCCTTTTTTTTCGGGGGGGGGGGGTTATTATTATTATTATTATTTACCAATTTTGACCCATGCATTAAATTGACTCTGTAGAGTTTGTGTTTGATTGGTTTCAACGTAGCTTAATGTGATATCATATTTTAGAGCAGTACATTTAAAAAGAAATGCAAATTGTTCCTATGATACAAGTTTGCAAAAAACAAAAAAAGAAACAAAAACAAAACAAAACAAACAAAATCAAAACAAAACAAAAAACAAACAAACAAAAAATAAACAAAACAAAACAAAAAACAAACAAACAAAAAACACACACACAACAACAACAACGTCAACGCTACCAAAAGCGGTATATTTGCAATTGTTGGTTTGGAGTTGACACATGGAACCTCATTTTTGTCGGTTTGGCGTTGAAAGAATTATTTTGTGTAAGAATTGTCATATATATGCAATAGGTGATTATAAAATGATTTTATTCTTTTAATATTTCGAGAACTGTACATTTTATTTCAATAAAATTGAACTAGAAATGAATTCAGGAGAAAGTTTTGAAGAAAAAAAATGTTTTGTGTGAAATATACAGGGAAAATTTCTTTTGGAAAATCCCCTTTATCTAACTCTACAGATTGGTTAATAATAAGATTATCCTGATCACTATCTAATTAATACCATCAATCAAATATTACATCTCACTATGTGTTAAAATCTACTAGACTACTTGTACAAACAAAGAGCTGTCTTGATATATTACACGATATTTAGTTAATTATTAATTTTACCAAACCTTTTTTCTTTCTTTCTTTCTCATATCAAGTTCAGTAAACAGAGTGGTTTTTCGCCTACGTATCTTGATTTTAAATATCCGGAAAGATCGTATCTAGATAGGGTTTGTTTATGCATAGTCGTTTAATATTTCAGTTCTTTCTCGGAAAAAGATATATCGATTCATTCCACATTATTTCCATTCTATCTTACATTAAATGATGTTTGGACGAAATAAACCTCGAAAAAATATAATTATTGCTCTCCCGAATGCAGTTGCAACACGATTTCCTCGATACACTGAAATGAGGTGCGTACTGAAAATTGTTTTAACCATCTGTGTGTATGTGAGCAGGGGTTGGGGTTGGTGGTGGGGGTGAGTGGGTGGTGTAGTAAGAACAAAAGCCTAGTTTTTTGTTAATGGAGAATACATTCAAACATTGATGTATATGTATTGCATAAGATGACAATTTTACGGGGAGAGCTTCAAAAGGAGATAAAAATCTGTTACCAGTCCCTTTGAATATTCAATATCAAAAGGGAAAAATAACATGTCTCCGGCTCTGAAATTTATGCTGGGCCCATTGCAGTTTAGTTTATTCTACAATGTAGCAAAGAATCATACAGTAGTATATATGACACAATTTTGTTTAATATTCCTATTTATATTTTTGTATCATAAAAACTCTACAACTATTCAATACGCAAAATCAGTTATGAATACTTGAATATGTCGATAGATGGATAGTAAAATGCTTTATTTGGTTTGTTAAGCGAGGTATGAAAGGCATAAATAATGCAGGAAAAATACATTGCAGAGACAAAAATGCAATATCATTATTCATATTTCTGTATTTCTTTTTAGATATAGCCACATTTGTGTACGTAAATTTGTTGACCTGTAAGTGGCCTGATCTTGACTCGTTTCCACATTTCGTAATATTTCCCATATTTAATCAATAATAAAGGGAAAGAGTCCAAGAAGGATAAACTTTTAACTCATAGAATTATCCATCGTATAATAGATAAGTGTTATTTATCATAATAAATTCAAATAACAGATAACAAATAAACCAGAAAACATATTTTCCAACAATGCCGAAAATATAGCTCACGAAGTATGTGGAATGTATATTCACACGCAGACAGACGACACGAAAAACCGGATCTAACCAGATTGAAATTCATAGTTGGAAAAGGACAAGGAACGAATTCCAAAAGAAATTAAACAGGAAGAAACCCACAGTGGATGTAAATATGTTGTCATAACAACCACATTCTGAGTGCATGCGCAAGGATTGAGTTATATGACGTATACACCAAAATGATGATCACACTTTATCATTATTTTTCCCAAGGTTTCGATAGATGGATAGTATTTCACTTGTTGATTGTTACTGGAAAAAAAGCAAAGTAATAAAAGCACCTCATGTGACTAAATACTGTGAATTCTGCTAAGAACTTGTTTCAAGATAATGGCGCGTGGTAGAAGCATATAGTCACGATCATAAATGTGACTGATAGCGCAGAATTGTCACAGAATTTGACAAATTTTGGATTTCAGAGAGAAGTGGCATAATTTTAATATTAATTTTGCATATATTTTACTTCGGAAAACATCACACAAAATACATTTGTCTATGAGCCATTTTAATACCAAAGTTGCAGCTGATAGTGGTACACAAACTATTGTAAGCTTAGTGTGTGATTGATATTTTTGAAAGAAATTTGTCAATTTTGGATGAAGATAAGGAAAATTGAAATTTCCATTGACTTCATGACCTTTTGAACTTTGAATATCTGATAATCATAATGAGGTAGAAATAATCTAGTTTACTAAGTAATGATCTACCGTTTTAATTCTCAAAATTTGGGCCACATATAGGTCTTCATTGATTGATTGCTTGTTTTACGTCCCGTCGAGAATTTTTCACTCATATTGAGACATCACCAGTTGTAGATCAAGTACCACAAATTTAGACCTATGTTTAGCTCTCAGGACCGTAGCAGTGAGGGTTCTTTAAAGTGCCAACGCCTGCCAACAGGACCTCTGTTTTTAAGGTCATATCCGAAAGACCCGTGATTCTCACTTCTAAACGTTGAGCGTTTGGCGAAGGAGCAATCTCTGCCTTTGTTTACGTCATAGGTTTGACGCGGCCGTGGCACGAGCGGGGCTCGAACTCACGACCTCCCGGTTACGAAGCGAACGCTCTAACAACTGAACTACCGTGATCGTTGATCTTATCGTCTCCTTTAAGTTTTTATACAGATTATCGTGATACAATCTAATGCCTAGAAATATGTATCAAATACCGAAAGTGGGAAATTTTTGCAAATTAAATTATGTGATTTAGAATTTTTAAAGTTTAAGTCATGTACTCTATTAAGACTACAAAGAAAACAAACATTGATCCTAAAATCCAAATTAGCAGGGACGGTAAATCTCACGCGCGGATAATAGATGTCAATTGTCTTTTATCAGTTGTAAGTCCAGGGGACCTGGAAAGTGCGATGTTACATATTATCCAATATTGGAACAGGCCCGAGAAATTAAGAATTACTTCTACAAATTGAATTTCGCAAAATTGGGAGACAACATGAAGGAAAATCAATTACTTCCTACGATCTAAATATGACATAAGTAAGATATTTAGACTTGCTCTGTCTTAAAGGATTGCAGTCTAAGTGCCTATTTGTGATGATAGTTTCAGCCTGACATTGCTCTGCTAAGCACCCATAAGTTATATTTTGTCATTTGTACATTACATGTGTCTTTGTGGCGTCAATGTGACGTACATCCGTCATAGACACGTTAAATGGCGGTTAATACATCATCCGAGTTCTAAGGAGAAATTTTATTACAATTTCAACTGAAATACAGTGTGAAAATAACAGATTGTTAAGGCATGTTGTGTATAACTGTACATCCTTTAAGATCTGAAATAAACATGTTCTATAAATAAAGAAAATGTGATAAACAGAAAATTCAATATTTTGATTTTGTACTTGGGTACGGAATTTATTTCACTCGTAATATATATATATATGTGTGTGTGTGTGTGAAATAAATTTCATATCCAACCACAAAACATTGAATTTTCTCTATTTATTTCAAATACAGAGACTGTGTTATTCAAGCTATTATATTATTTACTATTACCCAGTGATGCTTCACAATATTGTCAGTTGAATTTTATCAGAATAAAGTAAAATATATAAGTATATATCATAACCGAGGTGTTTGATTTAAATCTTTACTATCTTGTTGTGAATATCAAAGGAAAATTAACAGTGTAAAAACATTGAAAATCCATAGAGTGACGGCAAAGTACAATCACTGTATCTATACGTGAGCCTTCATCCCAGACACGTGATTTATGCGTCCAGCCGTCAGACTTCCTTGCCCGGTATAGCTGACTCCGGTGTTGGTCTCGCTCCGATCGAATCCTGGGTGGAGACAGCGCAGAGGATCACAAAAGCCAATTAGCAAGAAGAGTGAGTACAATAAAGCAAGGAAACGTGATTAGGAAAGTAATTAGAAAAAGGGTGTCTAACATGTAGCCCGGCGCTTTACAGTACCAATAACGAAAGACCTTTTTTAATCTTATTTACAGCTAATGAGTCGGAACATATCGTAATGAGCATTTAAGTGCAGATAACAAATACGTAATGCAGTCGCTGCCCTATTGTGAGCAATTAAGATATAATGGTAAATTTATCGTCCCACACTTAATTTCATTAATGTTAGGAGAATTGAAATATCGTTCAATTGTATTGTGAAATTTCATTGAAAATAGGTCAACATTGACTACAGATAGTCATTGACCCGAAATCATCCTTTTATCGCGGGCTTGTTTTCTGTGTAAATAGGTGTCTTATTTTTGATTTATAATGATGAGTATATTCAACCAATTGACATCTATATTCCCAATGATTGGCAATTCTGAATTAAGAAGGAGTAATACACCTGAGAAATCTTATATGAATATGTGTACAATAATATCTATGAAATAAAAAATTTTCAAAATTTACCTTGTTTACTTAATAAAAAATATACAGTTTTAGGAAAAAGTAATCTGGAAAAAAAATTGAAGTCCATTGCTAGACTCGCACCCTCCATCATTAGTCGACACGTTAACCTACTGAACTACCTAACTAGGCAGTATTGCAGATATCAATTGTTTGGAAAGGAAGTCAGCCATTTATAGCAATGTGTTATTTCTCCTTAATTTTATCCCAAATGATTATAAATCTAACCGGGTCAATATTTATTTCATATGCAATATTCCTGAAAAGGAACGGTATAATAACCGATATGTATTTTGTCCAGGCTGTTTTTTTTGTTTGTTTTGTTTTGTTTTTTGTTTTTTGGGTTTTTTTTTATTTTAGCATAGTCGCTCTATAATCTCCAATGAGATAGATTTGAAACGTTGTACAGTGTATATACTTAGATGATGGTGAAAATGGAATGACCGAGATTCAGCTCGGCTGGATATTTGGACTGACGCCTTCACTGAATCTTGGAGCAGTCCTTCATAATTATGTCTGTAAACTAAAATTCAACTTCTGTCGGTTCTAACTAATAATTTGCATTTAGATGACCGATATACAGTATGTTTCTGGAGATACTGTACATTAGTAATTCAATAATACAGATTATATGAACTCTTCAATATCAGAAGATAAAATATTGCGCCATGGAAGTCATCATTCGAATGGAAAATTTAGTGATAGTTTTAATTATGGAATTTACGTACCTAGACGGTCAGTAATGCAACATAAAAAGTGATGCCGAGTTAGTTTAATAGACAAAAATAACTTATTTGAAACGAGCGACAATGTCACCTTGGTGCACTTTAATTGGTAGAACCGGCCAAAGTTCAAAGTAAATTTCCAGACATTAATTGTGAAGGACTTCTCCGAGATTCGGTGAAGGATCCATCCGAAGCGAATCTCAGTCAAGATTATAGAATTCCCCGTATCCTAAACAGGGACGATGCCTATTCAGTAGGTAGCACTTGGGACATCTTGTAATGTTAACTTGGAAGAATAATAACAGGTCGAAGAAGATAATCCATGATATATCATGACGATCGATGATGAAGAATGAATGATGACCCTGAATGAAAACGGCAGGATAGTGGTTAGCTGATTGTTTAACGTACTTTTCACTCATACTGAGACGTCACCAGCTGCAATACCACAAATTTAGACCTATGCTTGGAGTTCAGGGCCGTAACAGCGAGGGTTCTTTATTGTGCCAAAGTCTGCCGCGACATGACACCTCCGTTTTTACATATGTAATATTATATCCAAAAGACCCGTGATACTCACTTCTAAATGTACTCACTTCTAAATGCCGAGCGTTTGGCGAAGGAGCAATCGCTACCTATGTTTACATCTTAGGTTTAACGCGGCCATGGCACGAGCGGGGCTCCAACTCACGGTCTTCCGGTTACGAAGCGAACACTCTACCACTGAGTTACCGCGACCGGTGATCGGGAATAATAAATGTGGTAACTCCAATAGATCGATTTCTCGAAAATAAAGTCATTTGGCGCCGAAAATGGCCCGACATGTGCAGGCGTTGAGGGATAATATTCTATACAGTAAAAACGCAGTCACGAATGTGAACAGGTCAAGATACAGTGAACAATGCAATAGTCAGATCCACCCGAAATTGGTACGACTCGGAATATATCGAAGGGGATAGAGCATTGTCAAGTGCTATACGGTGGAAAAGCAGCGAGAGAACGCCCACCAGAGATAATGGACCTGCAGAACTCCGACAAAAACCTGAGGCGGAAAAGAAATACAGTATGATAATCTTTAACAAGAAATCCTAAACGTCTCGAGGGTGGAAATCTTAAAACATCTCGAGTGTGGAAATCCTAAACCTATCGAGGGTGGAAGTCCTTAAAAATGTCGAGGATGGAAGTCCTTAAACATCTCGAGGGTGGAAATCCTTATCGTCTGGAAGGTGGAAATCCTTAAACGTTTCAAGGATGGAAATTCTATGAAATTCTGGAAATATGGATGCCAAAACGTTTGGTACAACTACATCTGAGAATATATATGTGTCGTTTGGAGCCGGAATTGAAGAAAAAGAATCATAATCATGTGCTGAATGTGTATTTCCGGAGCTGGATAAAAATGTCACAACGGAAGGAAGTTGCTACTACCCTGATATCGAACGACTCATCCCAGGAAAGGATTGAATCATTAATGAAATGTTTAGTGGCGGTGCTTGATTTACCAGCCATTGTTGAAAGTGAGGTTTAATGCAATCATTATCTTTCAAAGTAGAAAAAAGGGTGATAAAACTGGCTCCCTCTCAGATTTATAGGGGCATTACCCATACTGTGTTGATTTGGATTCAATAAACGAGCCAAAGTTGTCTCAAAATTGACATGAAGTGCTGATGAACAAAGTAAACAGACTCCTTTAGACTGTGTATCAATTTGTAAGATCTGTAGTGCCTGCTTTCTTTGGATAACGAACTGTGGGCTAAAATAGAGAGACATTGAATCCAAGATGGTCTACATACCTTTATGTTCTCTGAAGGACTACTGGAGAGGCGAGATATCGAGATGTACATCATCGATCAACAGTATACTGGGTAGAACCAAGGACATTCGCGAAGTTTCTCAATAATGTATATATTTTTGTGAAATTTCAAGTACAGTTCACTTACATTCTATCTCGTTTTTACAAAAAACAAATGGAGTATATCACCATATCTGTTTTAGCGTAGTAAAAGAGGAGAGAAAAATCTTTGGAACAATGACGTATCAAAACCGGAACCCTTACATTACAAGTGATCGAACTACTAAATTACAACGTCCGATTTAAAACATTGGTAATATTACTACTACATTACAACATCTAAACCTATTATACAAGAACTCTTCATATCAAGGAGAATAATTTTAGAGAAAATGTCAGAAACGTCGCGTGTGTCCTTAAATGTTGTCTTAATAATCCCTATCATTGTACATTTGTTCTGTATTTAAGAAAATTAAATCCATTAATAGTCTTATAAAATGCATCGCGAGTATGAACATGAATGGTTAGTGTTGAAATCTACCTGTATTTTTACGCGTTAGCGTAAACATACCTGTAATTAATCAGATTGATGACATATAACGTACGATATCAAAGTGAACAAATGTACCGAATGTGAGGATGTGTGATATACTTATTCTTAGGATGCATTACGTGTATACATCGTCACAACTTCTGCACTATATCCGGGACAGGGTATCTACAGAACCAGTTTCAGGATGTCCAGCGACAACAATAAAGTATTTGCGTTGTAATCATTGCAGCAAACGGTACTGAACTAATATGAGATACAGTACTGAAACGATGTCTTATAATACAGAACTGTGCACCGCCGAATAAATATTGTTTTTAACGACCGTATACAACTTCAAGTTGTATGATATGATATGATAATATATATATATATATATATATATATATATATATATATATATATAATATTTCTGTCTTCTGATATAAGTGAAACATGGATTTAAACGAGAGTATCGCATATTTCATTCAAGACAATTACGATGAAAACGGAAAAGACAGTGAACAACGACCAATCTAATAAATCCTATAACAGCCATTGGAAACACCAGAGGTGGGATTGGGTACCTAGGACGACAAAACATCCCCTGTATCTTTTTTGTTCGACATCTTATTGTAAATGTCTGTTCAAACATTGCTCATTTTACATTAGAAGAACCGTCTAGGCATTTGCATCTGTGACATCACAATGGAAAAAAGTACTTCAGACGAAATGCACAAGGCTGTATTTCGGATTGTTTGATTGAATGTTTATTGTTTTCAGCCACACTCAACATTTTTTCAGTTATCTAGTGACGTCAAGTTTTTATTGGTGGCGGAGAGAACCCAGATATAATGTATCCGGGAAGAGACCACCGACCTTCTAAAAGTAAACTGGCAAACTTTCTCGCATGTATCGGCGTGAGCGAGAATCGAACCCGCGACGACTAGAGGTGAGAGGCCTTGTGATTTTGATCGCGATGCTCTAACCACTCGGGCACAGAGGCCCCCATTATTGATGAACAGTGTGATATACAACTACGATACTTACACCAGTTCAGAAAAAAGAAATTAGTACATACACTACTGTTCAACACTGAGTACGTCAATAAACAAATAATACTTGCTCTAATGAGCAAATCTCGCATACAATACTACATCAATAGCATTAGCAGTACGGTAACGAGGCAATATCACATATTGTATTAAGTCAATATCATGTTTATCAAATAATCAGAGATTTTGACGCTATCTGCTTGGTCCAAGCCTCAGTGTAAATTCACATCTATATTAACTTTGGTAGGTTTATTCGGGGTTTCTCGACCAACCATAGATTCCTAACATTTTTATCGACCAATCAAATTGCGCGTTTTACAGCATGCATCGGTAATAAGTCAAATGGCTTTAATATGGTCAAGTAACTATCAACTACAATATAAAAAAATGAAAAAAAAAATTATATGACTTTTACAGTTTCTAGGTTTAGACTGTTGAAATATTGTTTTAATGTTTTATAATGCACATATTTTGGATTTTGAAGGAATAAGAAAATATATTGCAAAATCTGGTGTAAAATTAATTATCATTTTATAAAGCATTCACTGAGTTTTGATTCAGTATACTCGTGACTATACGAATTCAAGTATACTATAGTCACGAGTAGAATCCATTAACAGTCTGTACATTTTGTAATGAATTTAGTACTGAATCAGTATCACGTAAGTACTGAATCAATATCATGTACAGTCCTGAGTCAATATCATGTACAAAACTGAGTCAACATCACGTATAGTACTGAGTCAATATCATGTACAGAACTGAGTCAGTATAATGTACAATACTGAGTCAATATCATCTACAGACACGGAATCAATATTACGTACAGTACTAAGTTAATATCTCGTATATTACTGAGGCAATATCATGTACAGACCTGTGTCAATATAATGTACAATACTGAGTCAATATCATGTACAGAAAAGAAATCACTATCACTTGCAGTACTAAGTCAATATTACGTACAGTACTAAGTCAATATTACGTACAGTACTAAGTCAATATTACGTACAGTACTGAGTCAATATATCACCTACAGTACTAAGTCAATATAATGTACAATACTGATATAATATCATGTACAATAATGAGCTAATATCGTGTTCTTTTAAGCAATATCACATACAGTACTGAGTTAAAACAAAATGTATAATACCGAGTTAATATCATGTAAACAGTGAGCCAATATCACGTTCTACTTGAATCAATATCACATGCAGAACTGAATCAGTATCACGTACAGTGCTACTGAATCATTTATCACGTATAGTACTGTGTGACTATCACACACAATACTAAGTCAATACCATGTATAGTAGTCAGCTAATATCACATTATATTTTCAGTCAATGTCATGTACATGTACATTACTGGGTGATATAACTTTTTATATCCTCTTACTTTACTTATTATCCATTTAGTTTTCTAAAGGTTAAAAATTCCAAGATTTAGAGATCTATTGGTATAAGTGCGAGTTCACGTTATCATGACATAGAAGTATGGTGCTGTACTGGTTTAACAGTATTTCATCTAACAGACTCCTCCTTCTCGTTTTCATCAAGAAGTAAACATCAGATATTTCTGTTAATTCATATCTCTATATATAATTGCCTGTTATATAACGTCTACATTCATTGCTTTCTCACTTCATTTCCATGTGTCTGGGACATAGCAGATGTTCCCTTCGTCACATTCCACTCACCTTACCAGACAGTGGGAGGTGATGTCTTGCTTATCACTGAACCTTTTAATTGATCGGAAGTAATACAATTAATACTACATAGAGTTTGGGATTAAGCATACACAGGAAAACATTTCATATAAGCAGGAATGGAATTAAAACTGATATAAATTTGGTACACATTTTTTTTTCCCACAACATGCGTCTTTTCTTTAATTAATTCCAAACTGAAAATCTCTCTCTCTCTCCTTACCATAATTTGCATCATATTTTCTTTTACACATAGTTTGATCAATAATTTAGTGAAAGTACAAATTGCTTGCCAAGTGATGTTTTTTTGTTGTTGTTTGTTTTTGGTGGGGTTTTTTTTTTTTCTGAAGTCATATGTAGAATTTTTTTCTTTTTTGGATAAAATGTTCATTATATGTTGATAAAGAGAATATAAAATAAAATTGAAAAATAAATAAAAATTGCAATTTAGTTACGATTAACACATTCGTATTGTAAATCTTTGTCAACAGCTCTTTAAACATTTTGGATTCCGATTCTAGAACGTTCCTCTTCATCAGCGTTCCATAGCACAGTAACTTAAGCGCGGCTATATACAGTGGAATAATGTTAATTTCTTTAATTTTCTTACACATGAAATTTTGTACTCTACTTTAAAAACGGCAAACTTTACAAACGAACAAAGCTTTTATTATTACTTTCCAACGAAGTACGAGGTTATGTGTAATCGGTATCCTAAATATGGACCAAAATATAGGCTTACAGTGTATCTCCCAACTTACCTATCAATTCTCAGGTAAAATTTTAATCTTCTCTATATCCCGAGATCAGCTAAAATTTCAAAATATACACACCTGAGCGAACACCAGCTTCCGTAATTATGACGTATCGAATGACTGTGTATTTGAAAGGCGAGAAGAAACTCGGGGAGAAGTTGATCGCCCAGTTTGCGCTTTTTGCATAAAACTGATAGGAGAAAAACAGCACCATGCACTCGGGAGGGAAATCTGGGAGTGTGCTTGCTGCCAGCGTACCATTAGCACGAGAACGGACTCGACATGAAATCTCGTGGAATTCGTGGTATTGAGAGGTCTTCTCGCTAGGCATTGATGGATTAATTCATTTGAAGATGATGTTCAGCAACTTTTTTTTCAAAAGACCCACTTAAATTAATCTGTGCTCAGTGATTTTTCATAATATTTATTATATTAATTTATATCATATATTCGTGGTTCACGGAATTCTACGCCAAGATGGGATTTGTGACCTGTGTGATTTTTATATCAATACTAAGTCCTATTAGTCTAGGGAGTCAGTGTGTTTTAAGTGACGGTAAATGTTCTTATAATGTGTATCTATCAAACGGCAATAACTGCGGAAGACCACTACAAAAAGGTGCAGCCATTCAGAATGAACAGAGGGACTATCCCACCGCAGCGGACATCCAGAGGGACTTCAATGTCGTCAAAACTGACCACGAAGACAGAATCAAAGAGCTGGAGGCTTCCGTTCAGAAGATGCTGAGGTCGTCTATCCCAGCCAATCAAATGCTGGTTTCTTCCGGTCCTCGGGATGGACTGCTAGGACCAGTCAACATTGAAAGTTTGTTCCCTGGTGTTAATGCAACTGAACGTGGTCTGCTTGCTTCTCTTCATAACCATTTTTCAAAATTAAGAAATGATATTCAGGCGCAGACGAGAAAGCTATTAGACATGCAGGTGAGGTTGAATGATACCACTAACGCTTTGTCACAAGCCCACGACGAGTTGTTCAAAAACAGCGAAAAGGTGATTGCTGCGGAGCACAAAGTCGCTTCTATGGTACAAGAAAGATATATCCTAAAAAATCAAATCAAATATAAATCTGAACAGCTTAACCAAGCATTAGAGAAAGTGAATTTTACGGACGCTAAGCTCCTACAGGTTGAGAAACAATTATATGTCTTGGTCCGATCAGAATCCAATCTGAAGGAAGAACTGGGACTGTATCAATGGAAGTTAAACAATAGCTTGAAAGCTTTCAAAAGCTTGAAGAATAATTATACGAAATTAGAAAGAAAATTAAATAGTACCCAGGGAGAGTTAGACCGGACCAACATTGACCTCATGGAATGCATTACTGGTGAGTAGTATCGACTATTTACAAGTGATCCGAAGCGTCACGTGGTCTGTATCAACGCTAGACCATAGAATAGAATATGTAATTCTATTTATTTTATTTTATTTTGGCGCCTAGATATTGCCATGCACCAAATACAGTAAAATTTAGAGAATTAATGACATCAAACTTTGAAACATTAAAAAGAACTATGTATATTTATATCTATGATATAGGAGTTAGTCTGCCGTCCTTCCTATCACACACACACACAGAGAGAGAGAGAGAGAGAGAGATACACACACACACACACACACACACACACACACATATATATATATATATATATATATATATAATTTCCTAAACTGTATGATGCATTTGCCCTCCGCCTCTGTTTTGTACTAAAGGACATAGAAGTACGTGTATTGTATACTTATACCCTTGATGATATAGTTTAAATATATGTACCTCATGTACCATCTTATGAATGGGGTGCGTGAGTGAATTGAATTCCAGATTGACCCTCCACTCCGTTCACTCGTAATATTAATCTTATTATAGATTATACTTACTATTAATAATACGAAATATTTGAAGGCCTGTATTTATATACTTTAGAAATATTTTAATCTAAATTGTGTGGGGGTGTGTGTATCGATGTTTGTGGGCGTTTAGACTTCTAATGTACATGAACAAGACTGCATATACCAATGCCTCGTGTTTGAAATGTCGAGATATATACTTGAAAATTCGTCGGAAATATTATATCATAAAGATCAATAACACGGATAATTCCCCACTTCTATTTCTATTCAAGTAATTTATCATGATTTGGTTAAAAGCACGTTTTAACCGACAGAAGAGCTGATGCTGTTATTTTAGTTTGAAAGAATCCTCGTTCTCTTGTTAGAGGTAATCGGAATTTGTGTTGACAACACTAAATCTTTATCAAAAACAGATTTCCACCATAAACGTATATGCCACCTGTTTTTAATTCTGAGCAAAAAAAAACTCGCAGCATTTTTTGTTGAACCCACAATCGTAAAACTCTCAGCAGTTTTCACGGAATTGTGTGTAATCTGATTGTTGCGCTCTCGGTGCTGGAATTTACTGGTCTTTGTGATACAATGTTGTCTTCTACCAGTGCGGCTGTCTTCGTTGAAAATTTGATGAGAAACTTAGAATTATTCATCTGTTTAAAAACCTTGACGCAGAAGTTAAGAGGAACATGTAAATCGTGTTGGCCTCAGATTTATTGCCGAGCTCTCTAATCTTACCATCAAAGCACAGTAACCGCCAGACATAAATAAACACAAAATATGAACGTTAAATTTTTTTTTAAAAATTCCATTCAGAGAAAGAACTGTTTTCAGCACATCATGAAAATTCTTTAAATGATACGAAAATAAAGAACGTATATTTGTAATTTGAGTAGAAAGGAAAGAAAACGGAAACTAACTACATGCACGTGCTTGCATTTAATGACCAACTCTTAATTGCATTGCACTCTCTCTCTCTCTCTCTCTCTCTCTCTCTCTCTCTCTCTCTCTCTGTATTAAGTTTAAAAAATTATTAAATTATTTCTTGAAAGCCTCAAAGCATTAGTAATGCAACAAAGTATATAAAATTCAATTTATATCGTTTAGAGATCTTTGACCCAATTTGGTAATTTCTGGTAAGATTTTAAAATATGAGATAATTCCCTTTTTATATATTCGTAACTGTTGCTGGTTTAATTATTTAACGTCAAGAAGATGTTTGGAATTTCGCAGTTAATGCCTCCTCGTTGAAGAGGCGGCTTTCCCGCTGTCAGAAATTTACGAAGTTAAATGATCTAACCTTTGTTGCACACAAAAGTTGAAATCTTTTACGTGAATGCTCCCCGGCAGTGCGTACTTGGGAGGATAAAACTTTGACCTCTTCTTGTGATGTAACGTCTCTGACGAACAAGTCACATATTCTTGCATGAGTACATGTATGATATGTACATTGTGATATGTTTTTGTTTAATGTCGTTTCAAGTCTATTCAATTTTATTTTATTTAATTTATTTATTTATTCATTCATTTAATTTTTTTAAAAATATTTTTAGATTTAAACACCGTCAGCTGAAATACATGATTTTTATTTGAAGTTATCTTACTGAATAATTTAAATGTAAAAAATATTAAAACAAGAAATCGTGTATCTTAATTAAGTACGTTACATAAGTGCATCACGTGCAAACATTTCTAATTGCCAATTACCTGGAAGATTTATATGTTACATCTTTCTTCAGACAGTGAGTTAACCTTGAGTTTCGACATAGACCAGGCACTATACCTTTACAAATTGTGATTCTTTTGTGCATTTTTGTTTTCTCATCCTCAATTATGCAAAGTTAATGTAAACATTTAAATTGTATATATTCTACAATGTACCCATTCAACTATATTTCATCTCCAACCTCATAAACTCATAAAATTCAATATGCCCTGACTGGCGGCAATCTGATATTTTGTAATGCAGTGCGATCTTGATTTAATGATAATTTTATTCATTCAGTAAGGATTCCTTACGATGTGTGCAAACCACTTAAAACTTGATGCTGTATAATGTTCATAAAATGAAGAATTCATAAACTTAATACAATATAAAAATATATCTGTGCACTGTAACTTGCAGCATTTTTGACATGATTTGTCGGAATGTCAGACTGTTAGCTTTTTTTTTTTACGGAGCGCGCAGTAGGACCTGACCTACATGTTTACCGAGTGATGATGTGGATACTTATATTCCTGGATTAAGTAGGCATACCGGCGATGTTATTTACAAAGAAGACATGGCTGCATTTTAACAAGACAAAAATACCAGATACGACAGTTAATGACATATTGTATCGGTGCAATATCGACATACAGACGTCTTCATTATCCAGGCTTACAGATGATACAGACGCGTGGAATCCTCACTCTGTACTCTTCATGCATACTGTACATATTATTATAATTATTTACTTATAATAGATAGATAGATAGATAAAGAGAGAGAGACTCAAACATTAATGGAGGTTCATATCGACCTTTAACACCCCCCCCCCCCTGCCCCTTATTAACCTGTAATTGTTAGACAAGGAATGCTATCGGACGATGTTAAATATCGCTTTTCGCTTTCAATTGGCACCAGTCAATAAATCTCGCTCATTCAGCGACCTGAATTCTGTTCAATGGATCACATACCAGCAAAGTTGTTCAATGATGCCGTTTCCGCACTTTGAGGTGATAAGATAATTTTTTATATATATAGAAATCAGCACCACTGAGTTCAGGCCATAACATGATCGATCTCGAACAGATTAACTGTTTTCACTTAGCTTACGTAAATCTGATCAAGGCAGTTCGCTCGATATGTTACATGTGTTCTTCCGTCCGTTTGCTGAAGTAATATTTTTCCTATAGGTGATGAAATATTAACATACATGTACAATGAATAATCAAGCTGCTGTATTTCAATTTCTGGTATATGCAATAATGTTAAATAATCAAATCTGAACTTTGGATTTCAATTTTAATTTAAATTTAAATTTCATACAAAATTCGGATTTATAGCTAACTCATTACCTTGCTCCTGACCCCGCCATGCGTTTGTGATTTAATGGATTGTCTGGTTCATCAACAAACACTGACCCTGACATTTACAATTTCCCATTTCTCTACGTAATTGTATTTTTCGATAATTGCAACACATAAATATACAATACATTTATAACACAGGTATACAACATATATACAACACATAATTATATAATACATACACAACACATAGATACACAATACATTTATAACACATGTATACAACAGATGTACAACACATAGATATCCGATACATTTCACACAGATATACAACAGATGTACAACACATAGATATACGATACATTTCACACAGATATACAACAGATGTACAACACATAGATATACGATACATTTCACACAGATATACAACAGATGTACAACACATAGATATACGATACATTTCACACAGATATACAACAGATGTACAACACATAGATATACGATACATTTCACACAGATATACAACAGATGTACAACACATAGATATATAATACATACACGACACAAAGATATACAATGCGTATACAACACGTAGAAATATAATCTATATGCAACACATAGAAATATAATCTATATACAACACATAGAAATATAATCTAAATATAACATGTACAAATATAATTTATAGACAACATACAGATATACAATACATATACAACACTGAGATATACAATACACTTATAACACATAGATATATAAACTTATAAACATAAATGTCGGCAAAATTAAATCGGAACATTGTATACGATACTTAGGGACATATTTAGATAAAACTCTAAATTTTAAGGAACACATCAAAAGAAAATGCCGCACAGCAATGATCAATTTTCTCAGAATTAAAAGTATACGTAAATATTTGACAAAAGAGGCATCAGAAATTTTGGTTTTATCATTAGTTATTTCTCATTTGGACTACTGCAATGTGATTTTATATAGAATAGCACAGAGTGAAATAGAAAAGATGCAACGTATTCAAAACATGAGCGCGAAACTTGTATTGAATCGTAAGAAATTTGATAGTTCTAGGGAAGCTCTCTATGACTTACATTGGTTACCCATCAAATCCAGAATACAATTCAAATTGTTGACTTTTATGTATAACTGTTCTGTTGGCGAAGCACCATCATATTCAACCGAACTTTTAACGAAACGGGTGCCAATTCAAAAGTTACGCTCCGCTCAATATTCTTACGGCTGCTACAACGTTCCTTTTAATAGACGCAAGACGTTCAGTGACAGAAGCTTCGGAACCGTTGGTCCTCGACTTTGGAACGATCTACCTCTAGAGATAAAACAGTCGAAATCACTGAACAGTTTTAAGGCGAAATTGAAAACTCATTTATTTAGAAACATTTAATATACAATTTAAAAAAAACAAACAAACAAACAAACAACAACAACAAAAAAAAAAACCATTTTAGTATCGTACTACACATTGATTCAGTTTTGTAGAATGTATGTACTTGTATGTTTTATTTACTTATTTACTTACCTATCTTATGCTTCTACTATTACCTTTTATGCATATCATCTCTTTTACTATTTTATTATACAACGCCAGTGAATACATGTATGTAAAATTAGGCATTTTAATCAAATAAACTAGTTTCAGTTTCAGTTTTTATATATAATACACGTATAACACATAGAGATAATATATATATATATATATATATACAACACTGAGATACACAATACACTTATAATACATGGGTATACAAAATATACAACACATAGACATGCAATCTATATCATCTACAACGTGTAGCTATACCATATATACAACACACATGAATACAATTCATGTGCAACACATGTTTATGTAATGAATGTAAACACTTTGAAAATTGGTTGACAAAGAAAAAAATCATGCTGAGCAACTTGTAAGTATATTGATATGGCGCTCTCTATATGTATTTGATTTCAGTCGCTAAATATGTGCCGATGATTGATGGTAGTTGTTATCATGAAAATTTATTATTTTTAACAAATTTTGGCAAAAAATATTTTCTGAATGTCATCGTTTGTGAATAAAAGAAATTGTCATGAAACATCGGAAGATTGACGATAATTCAAATTCGTGTGCAGTAGGGTTTTATCGTGTATTTAATATCCACATTAAAATTCATAAAACTTAGTAATCAAGCAAAAACGTGGGACATATGGAACCGTAAATCATTATGTAGGTTACTTGATAATTCCCCGTTGATTTGGTGATTTAGGTTCTTGATAACAAAACGGTTGTATTACTAAGCCTTATAGTACATCACGTGCCTCGGTATCGGACCTTTTTTTATTCCGACTTCTTACATATTTCCGTGAAAGTGTAGATTTGAAGATTTCTGATTAAATACCAGACATGTTACTTTATAACTTTGATTATATCATACACGAAGTTCATACTCGTTTCTTCATAAATGTCTGATCCGAGATAAAGGGCATCTTGTTACGTCTTGTTGAATTTATTTCAGAAAAATTGATTTGTGTCTTGAAGATCGACATGGCGCTTTCTTCTATATTTTGCATAGTGCTCACATTATACAAAATAGCTTTCCACCAGTGCACATAGAACAAGCAAATGAGAGAGAGAGAGAGAGAGAGATGTATGCAAGTTTATACAATTTGATTGTATAGAAATCCTTTATTTGCCACTTAAACATTATGCCTATATCAAAATTAATTCTATCTGCGTCAATACTAGTATGCCTTATTCCTGTAACTTTGAGTTTTACCCCTTGAGTAATTTTGCAATCAAAAGTATGAGCTGGTTGAACAGGGAACGCCAAGTAATCATGCAAGTGTATATCGACAAAGGATGTGTTTTCAGGGTTGTGTCAGTTAGCATTCAAA
The DNA here is from genome assembly GCA_024699665.1 of Ostrea denselamellosa. Lineage (NCBI taxonomy): Eukaryota > Metazoa > Mollusca > Bivalvia > Ostreida > Ostreidae > Ostrea > Ostrea denselamellosa. The sequence continues at coordinate 2,114,419 of JAMZEH010000059.1, forward strand.
CATTTAATTATTATCTAATACGATAACTAATATATGATTTATTTTATGTTGAATTTTAACGGTAAGAAATTAATACGGTTTTGGACCTTTTAGGCTGTGAGGAGGACGTTTCGTTCGCATCGAGCTTTGCAGTCTTCACCGAGAGTTTTTACCCGTTTGCGCTAATAGCTACCAGATGAATCCAAAGCACTTGTGTTGTATAAACGTGTTACGTGATTTCTCATCAGCATAAAAAACTATACTCTTAAAATAATCAACCTTCGTTTACTAAATATAAGCATAAAGAATAAATGTGTGAGCTGTGTGTAATATAAGGATATAAAAATACCAACGGAAAAATGGAGTATACTCTACATGCAATCGATTTAGTCATTTTTTATAAATTACCCATGAATTGCTGTTTTTACGCACAAGTAACTTTTTTTTTTTTTATAACAGTCAGATTAGTGATGAACGTTACATTTTAGATTGCAATGCTCTTTCAAACTTGAAGAAAAGTTCTAAGTAGCACTTACAGGAAAATTTCAAATACCTTTAGAAATTTTTGATATCAACAAAAACAAAAAACAAAACAAACAAAAAACAAAAAAAACAAAACAAAAAAAACCAAAACAAAACAAACAAAAAAAAACCAAAATAAAAAAAAACCCAAAAAACAAAAAAAAAACAAAAACAAATCAAAACAAAAACCAAACAAAAAAAACCAAACAAATAAACAAAACAAAACAAAAAAGCCACAGTTTTGTACATCTATAACAAAATTATGCGATATAGTCGAGTCTCCCATGTAAATACACTTTACTCATAAATGCCAATTCCGCATTTCCTTTTTATCTTGTTTTTGATTTATATATAATTTCATATCTCGTGTAACATATGTTTTGAGAGAAATAAATAAATAAAAACTAAAAACAAAAAAAAAAAACAACAACAACAAAAAATAAAACAAACAAGCTGGCTATTTATTCCGTAAATGATATAATGTAATCAATTAATCAAAAAGCTAAGCTCAATACGTATATAGAAGTATTTGTAATCAACCAATCAAAACCTATATTCCAGACGTACAGAAAAGTGTATGTAGTCAACCAATCATAAAGCTTATTATATATATATCTTATGTTCGACTCTTTTCAGCCAAGACACAGACCTTTTGCGGTTTTGAAAATAATGATATTTGTGGATTCACTCAAGAGGATGTCACTGACGATTTTGATTGGACCAGGATAAAAGGAGAAACTCCCTCCGCAGGCACTGGGCCCATTGGAGACCACACTTGCGGCGCGGTCGAGGGAGCTGGTAAGGGTATATCTACATGTTTAAGTGAATCCAGTCTTATAAGAAAATTCCGATATGTAGAATAACTCTTATATCAGAGCGAATTCCGACAGGAGAACTCTGATTTATAGGGAATTCAAATATACAGGAGAGTTCTGATATACAGGAGGAACTCCAATATACAAAGAACTCCGATATACAGAACAATTTTGATATACAGGAAAACTCTGATTTATAGGAGAACTCCAATATACAGGAGAACTCCGATATACAAAGAACTCCGATGTACAGGAGAACTCTGATATACAGGGGAACTTTGGTATACAGGAGAATTCCGATATATAGGAGAACTTTGATTGATAGGAGAATTCCGATATACAGGAAAGCTCTGATATAAAGGAGAACTCCGATATACAGAGAAATCCGATGTATAGGAAACTTGTTATATAAAAGAGATCTCCGATATACAGGAAACTCCTATATACACGGGATCGCCAACATATAGGGAAATTCTGATAAAAAGGAGAACTCTGATATACTGGAGGACTTCGATATACAGTAGAACTCTGATATACTGGAGGACTTCGATATACAGTAGAACTCTGATATACTGGAGGACTCCGATATACAAGAAAACTCTGATATACTGGAGGAGAGAAATTGCGTGTCGGAGTAGACATTTGTCGGATTGCACAGTATAAAAAACAATTGAAAAGAAATTTTTGGATTGAAATTCATTTGCAAAATCGCATTTTTTCCCCATTACACAAAATTTATTTACATAATAACAGTCAATCGGGGTTGTAACATGCCCTTATAAACCCACCTGACTAGGGGTACTGAGTATTTTTATCTACCATTTATTCACACGTCCACTCAAATAACCCTGCGAGGATCCGGGTTGTTAGAATAGATCCTCAGCACCCCTGGCTTGTCGTAAGAGGCGACTAAATGGGGCTGTCCTTCGGATGAAACCGCAAAAACCGAGGTCCCGTGTCACAGCAGGTGTGGCACGTTAAAGATCCCTCCCTGCTTAAAGGCCTTAAGCACCGCGCATATGCCTAAATTTTGCAGCCATTCACCGGCAATGGTGACGTCTCCGTACGAATGGAAAATTCTCGAGCGGGATGTAAAACAATAAATAATCAATCAATCCACTCCAATAGGGGCACTCATTCAAAGATAGAAAATGAGGAAGAGGGTAAGAAAGAAATGAAATACTCCAGACTTACTTATAATATTGTACAAGATCATGTTTACAATACTAATTTAATCAGATAGTTTGTCAAACTTTGGTATCAAATGTACGTACTGTGATATCAGTAATAACTTAAGGATACAAATGCTAAGGTAAACTGTTGTGATAATAATGAATCAATAACTTATATCATACAATGGTTCAGTTACAAATATATGCTAGATTATCTAAGACAGTAACTGTCAAGGTTTTATCATTCCTTTACAAGCCCACCTGACTAGCAGATACCGGGTATTTTTTATGCAAAATAGCATATTGATAAGTGTATAATTTTCTAAAATTACAATGTCTCCTAATTGATGCATGTGGGTTTTAATTTTAAGGAAATGGTATCAATTCGCCGGAATTCGCCGAGTTGTACGGGTGCCGCTTGATCTTCGCGTGATGTAGTGCTATCATCAACTGTCTGAGACTTACGTCAACAGAATTAGATTGCCCCGTTCAATTTTACTCTCTGTTCTCTTCTAGCTCTCTACAGCTCACGTCAGGGTGGACAGAATGTTTATAAATACTGTGTTAACATGCAAGTTTGATGTCTGGTGTTGCGTCATCAATCTGCACGTGGCGAGACAGATTATTGTATCCATTTCCTTTTACATAAACTGCTTTTGTCGTTGGGGTTTTCCTTTATAACTAGAACTGTTTGATGTTTGCATATCCTGGGTATACACAAATGGATTTTTTTAATGCAATATCTTACTGTATGATCCAGGACTGTTTTTGATTGGTCATGATACTATTTACGTTAATTTTGCAGGGCACTTTCTGTTCATTGAGGCCTCCGGAAAGAACAGCAACCAGAGAGCCGTCATTTACTCCCCCTTCTACCAGAGCCTGGGACACCTGTGTGTGGGATTTTACTACCATATGTTTGGTCGTCAGACGGGCACACTAAATGTTTACACAAAGGTATAATTTTCTACTGACATAAATTCACAGTGGCATTGATCATAATACAATGCATATAAATATAAGTCCTGGTTATGTTTCTGTTATTGTTAAAATAATGTATACAGACGAACACACTGTGTTGTGTGTATATATGATATTCATGAATAACAAAACTGAACATTTTGGGTGATTGCAAAAGAAAATGTCGAACCCGAATCCGTCAATCAGATCTTATTCACTGTGAAAAATTTATTTGCGAGATTCAGTTTTTGCCATCGTCGCAAGCCCCGACTGAAATGTACACTCCACTCTCTTTTCACGTGAAAAGGCTGAGGAGCTACATTTCAGCCGGGGCTTGCATAGCTTCAGAACTGTAGCGTTATGGTTTTATATTTTAGTCTTTGACCATAACGCTACAGTTCCCGTAATGCAATTATGGTCTATAGAGACGGCTATGAAGAGTTAGGAGGTGGATAGAATATACAGGTTGGTAATAGAATATGTCTAGAATTGGAGAAAGAAAGATATTTGATTGACCAATGCTGGAAAGTGGAGAAATGCATCCCTAAACGTGCGCAGAAAATCTTGCGCCGTAAATTGCATCACGGGAACTGTAGCGTTCTGGTCAAAGACTAAAATATAAAACCATAACGCTACAGTTCTGCAGCTAGGGCTTGCAACGATGAGTTTTTGCAAGTTTCTTGAACAATGTAAATACTAATATATAATATTAGAAAGATCGCTCATCGTATTATTTCTGACATTTGACCCAAATATAAAATATTTTATACGAAGAACAAATCTATAGACTCAGTTGGGGTAAGTAAAATGGCTAGAGCTCACCAGAAGAGAAAATTTGTACGTTGTTAACTTTCCAAAACCCATTGTGCCCTCCCCCAGCGGTGAAAGTTTGAATGAAGTTTATCATTCGTTCAAATCAGAATTATTTCCCCATCTTTTCTTCATTAGCACTTCTTGAAAATTCACACCAAAATCTAATCATGATAACCTTTGCTTGCTCTTCTATTGCTTACGAAAAAATGAGAGAATCTCTCTTCTTGTAAATACATAAAAGTTAAATATTGCATTTACGGCTAGAAGAACCAATTGATAATGATATTACATTTATGTATGCCTCCACTTTTCCTCTCTTTCTGTTTTGTTTAAAATCATTTGCCGCTCTTTTGACAATGAAATTAAGTGAATTATATGGTGTTTCAAATAGTAGGTCCACAGCTGGCAGTAAATAAAAGTCTTTATCTGGGAGAGGAAGCAAACTCTCCTGTCCTACGTTTTATCGATTCAAAGTAGATTTAGTAATTACAATTTTATCAACAAATGCTTTATTTGGGGACAGATTGAAAATAGACAAAAAGGCCCATGTGCTAGAAAATTTTACACACATCACATGACACCGATTACCATAACGTAAGCTTATTTGAGCCTGTCGTTCAGGTGAGCTAAAAAGTAAAAATAGAAATAAAATCTGCATATTTTATCTTGACGAAAATGCTTGTAAAAAAAAAAAGAAGAGATTAACAAATAACACAAAAATTTGGGAAATGCGTATTACATACCGCATACATATTACATACCGCGTCACTATTGTGTAGGTGTTCAATGGCATAAAAATTTTTTTAAAAACCCCAAAAAAAACCAAGAAAACCAAAAACAGGTAAATTGCTTTGCTTTTAGTAAAAAAAAAACCAAAAAAACAATAAAATAAACATACTTTCACGAAGACCGACAAGGCTTGACGATTGAATACCATCTGAATCTGTTATGTAACCGAACAAGATTTGATTACAGCGTGCATTCTTTATAAATAACAGGTGCGATGAGTATGTTTTATTGCAATATACTGATAGCTTAGTACAGCTTTATCAAACTTTGTCATTACAGACACGCACTGGTGACGTAGTTACTACGGCTTGGAGAGCATATGGTAACCAAGGAAACGTATGGATTCAGGCTCTTCTTGACATCCCCAAGAATCTTGCGAGGGCAGGGTTTCAGGTATTGGTGCATTGTGTGATTATATAATAATGGTGATGAAAAGAATGCTGATGAGGAAACTAATTTACCATAATTAACAACAGTACTCGTATTAGTACAGCCATGAGATACTTTCTTTGAATTCTTTAACATCAGTAGCTTTCTGTTTAGGTTAGTGAGCATGGGTTGACAGTTAGTTGACATGTCTTTGTTGGTCTATGTAATAAGACGAACTTTAGTCTCCGTACCTCAGGAAAAGATCAGTAACTCTTTCAAACATGCCATTAGTTGATAATTCACAACTGGTGATCTATAATTATACCTGTAACAAACACCGTAAACGGAAGAAAAAGAGAACTGGGAACTCTAATCGTATTATCATTATCATTTATCTTTTTGAAAAAAAATTGAATTTAGAATTAATCGAATAACTTGTCTTTTCTAACATTTATTTTAAGCTTGTCCGAATGTGGGAACACTTCCTTTACCAGTGTAGATCTGATATGATATATATATATACATATATATATATATATATATATATATATATATATATATATATCTGTGTGTGTGTGTGTGTGTGTGTGTGTCGGAAAATTACAGACATGCATCATGGGTAAAATTAAGAACCTGAAAGACGAATTTTATTAACCACATGAACGTTCATTTAAATACTGTATAAGAAATGTGTGCCTTCATTTCATTTTGTTAGAAGTGCAAATCTAAAACTGAGCGAGTTTATATTACGGATTTCCCAAAAGTTGCAATAATTGATCTTTTTTGCGAATTTTAAAAAGGAAATGAAAATATTGTTTTCCATTGCCTCTAAGCGAAAATAACACAGGACGAAGATTTCGCGCAAATAACATACGACAAAGACCTCGCGTAATTGAAGTCGCTAGCTTTGTGGGTCTTTCATTTAAATTTGCGTAAGCTTTGATAAAATTTTCTGACAAATGTTATTCTCTACGCAAAGTAATTCTGGTCCATGTCATATTTTAGAAGAGAAAAGGAAAAGGTACCCAGACTTGATATAGATCATCTGAGATAATTTGACACCAGGAAATGGCTTGATCCTACCCCAAAGTGACAGTCAGTGGGATAAAAATTATAAAATTCTTGTTCGGGTCATATTAGTTCAATTGTATTTTTACCTTTCTAGTCCAGACTTTGTCAAGCAGAGAGGGAGAAAAACTACATAATGAAATTTTAATTTAGGTAGAGACGTTACAATCATCATCCAACTAGATTATTTGAAAATGGAGAAAAAAATTACAACTTTTAATTTTTAGAATATCACCAATTCAAGATAATTATGAATAATGATAGTTTTATTTTACAATTTGTTAACACAAATGTCTTGGATTTCCAAACAATGATTCGCAATGACATCATAATAACATACTTACTTCACAATGCCAAATACGTTTAAGAAAGTATACTTATCTACGTCTATTCCTTGGCTGTTCCATTTTGTCGACTGCACAAACACGGGGTGATTTAGGAAATGAATTGGGGGAAAGGAGGAGGGGGGCTTTGACCCTGTGTGTGTGTGTGTGTGTGTGTGTGTGTGTGTGTGTGTGTGTGTGTGTGTGTTGTTGTTGTTGTTGTTGTTGTTGAATAAAAACTCAAGAATAAGAAATAATGACGTTTCATACTAACATCGCAAAAGTCCAAACATTAGTTGATATTTATAATTGTTGATTAATGACCCGAGTGTAAGTATTCAGTTTCGTAGTAACACATTTTGATATAATAGCTGTATATTCTGTATTTGTTTCTTTTATAACAGTTGGTGTTTGAAGGTATCATATCCAGTGGTTACCTTGGAGACATATCCATAGATGATATATCTGTTGATGACGGAAGATGCAATTCTCGCACTGTCACACCCGTATCCGTGACGTCAAATGTGACGCTAGCGCGCACCTCCCAGATTCGAAGACTTCAGAAATTCAGGAAGTTCCGAAAGATGCTTCGACGACGTAGAAATCTGTGATCATTCTTCCTCTGTCTTGTTGTTAGGTGTTTCTTGATTATTCGTGTTTTTTGGGGAACATGCATACACATGCATGTTCACCTCCATAGCATTTTTTTTTCTGTGCAGTCGAACTATTTCATATAATAACTTGCTTAGACATTCTAACCGAACTTACTAGACCAAAAAGTATATTTTATCTGCATATAAAATGTTCCTCAAATGGGTTGTCTAGAAGTATGTCCCAAAACTAAACCAGATTATCCAGTGTACATTATCAACATTTATGTACCGGATGTAACGAATTTCATTGTATGTTTATATTTTATCAAATGCAACAAAGGTGGAAAACGGCCTCTTCATCCGTGCGTTGTTGACCACGGAACTTGTCGGAAGATGTGCATGCAATCTGACTATTTTTCGTAACTGTTACATGTGACCTAGGCACACGTGTTGTTCATAACTGTTACATGTGACCTAGGCACACGTTTTTAAAGTCAAATTCATAAGTATTCAATAACCGGAAAATCCTTGGAAAAAAGGGATATTGTCAAATCTGTGTAAGAATGTATCTTTTATAAACTGTTCAAAAGACGTTTTGAAATCTCGTCAACATCAAGGTCACATTCTTTATCCTAATCTCACGGTGTTGATATCAACAGTGTCATTTTTGCGATTGACAACTTATTGGCAATCAGTTTTGCTAACACCAATGTTGTCGTTAGATGTGAGTATGAGAATTCATGTGATGATGAGAATAGCTGATCGGAATAGCTGATTGGAATTCACGTGAAGATGAGTGTAATCGGAATTCACGTGAAGATGACTGTAACGGATCGGAAATCATGAGAATAGCGGATCGGAATTCGTGTGAATATGAGAATAGCGGATCGTAATTCGTGTGAATATGAGAATAGCGGATCTGAATTCTTGTGAATATGAGAGTTATGGATCGGAATTCATATGAAGATGAGAGAGTGAAACGAAATCCCTGGATAGCGAAGAATGTGGTTCAAAGAATGTGACAGAAGTTGAAGTTATTAAAAAAGAAATAAAAATTGAATATGATGTCAGTTTCTCATGATGATCAAACATGCCAAATACCTCGCGATGTAGATAAATTAGAAATTAAAGGTCAAGGCCAGACATGTTAGTATTTAGTCGCAAGGCCTGTACAAGCTTATGGTTTTCAGTTAATGTTTTAAACTTTAAAACATGGCCCAGGTTATTTTTTCTACAAGTAGTTATGTGTCAAAAGTTGATGTCGCAAAGCAAAACGACTGTGGTATCATTCATACGATCTTGGCACATGGACACCAAGAGTGTAAATAACGACCGATATACAAAAATCTTAACCCTGCTGTGTACAGAGCAGTAACTTTGGATACATTTATTCCGGGAAACTTAAAATGGGTTTTATATATATAGACATCTTGCATCGCTGTTGTTATTCTGTGAATACCATACTAGTAGCATTCATTGTGTTTTGAATTATTCTGTAAATATAGAAATTTTAATTTTGTACTTGTTGAATACAAGTGCACATAGAATATCGGTACAAAAATAGTATATCAATACAATTCCCCTTTTCAAGTAAATATCAAGGATTGCCGCATGTTTAATACGAATTGTTGTCATATTTTTCTTTATCACTTATCAAGAAAATTTGCAAAAATCAGTACTGCTATTTAGGATTTATTAACAAATATTTTGTTAAATGAATGTTCAATTAACTGTCTTGAAAGTAAAAAAAAGATTAAAATAGATATTTCTGAGTTCTTTCTTGATTTTCAGTCTTTCTATTTTCCATTGCCTTCCAAACAACAATATTGTTGAATTACTGATCTCTGTTACAATATGTCCCAACTCTCATTGAGTGCATGAGCATTTCTGATCATCTGTTGTCCGACGTCCGTCTGTCTGGCCGTCTGTAAACATTGCACATATTTTACTTCTTAAGAACCACAGGGCCAATTTCAGCAACACCTGTCGTAAAGTATCCTTATATAGGTAAAAGTGAATTAAAATTATTCAAACAAACTTGCCAAAGGGGATTCAAAATTATTCAAATGAAGGGTGATGCCCTTTTCAAAGAAAATAGAATGATTAAATAGTGAAAGCGTGGTGGCATATTTTAAAGTCTCGATAAGCACGGGACCAGGAAAGGCAGAAATTATGTAAAGAGTATACATTGTAAATTCATTGTTCAATTTATCGTCCCCTGGGTGTAGAGTGGGGCCACAGTAGCGGATCAATTTTACGTGGCAATATACAGAAATTTTTTCCATCAAGAACTAGGGGGCCTCTGCGGCTGAATGGTTAGAACGTCGCGCTCAAACCATAGGGCCTTTCACCTCAAGTCGGCGTGGGTTCGATTCTCGCTCGAGCCGACATACAAGGGCTGTTCGATGTGTAATGTGTATTGTACCACAGTGCGATACCGCTTTGCATGATTTCGAAGATGATGATACTCTTGAATAGCTCTATACAATACCTTTCCAACGATATAAACACGAGCCTTCAGTTCTACATAGTTTTAAAACTTATAGTCATTTCAATAGAGCCAGTCTTTGACCACTGTTGTAAAAATGGTTGGGAAACGCGTTGAGAATATTGAAGAAATTAGAGCTTGTATAAATGTTCGCACAAAACTCGGTCATTCGGTAATGTAGATTTTTACTGAATTGGGGGACGTTCATGGGTCTGATAAGGTATCTTGTGAGACAGTTCATAGGTGGAGAAGGAAATTTCTGACTGGCACAGATTCCGTCAAAGATACGGCAAAATCTGGCCGACCTATGACTGTAACGGGCAAGACAAATGTCTCAAAAGTCGGGGAAATAATTGAAAGTGATGGCAGGTACACGATACGTGATACTGCCAAAGCTGTTGGCATATCGCTATCGTGGGTGCATTTAATTTCGAAGCGTATTTTGAAAGTACGAAAAAATTCAGCCAGATGGATACCGCATATATTGACGGATGACCCCAAAAACGGGTACGAGTACAAACCGCTAAGCAATAGTCAAAATGTTTACCAAATTCAATTAAAGACAATTTGCAAACATGTTACTGGTGACGAAACATGGGTTCACTATTTCAAACCAGTAAGAAAAATGAGAAACAAATTATGGTCAACTAAACATGGTAGAAGGCCTGTAGTTGCCATATGAACCATAAGCACAAAGAAGGTTCTTATTGGATATTCTTCTCATGTGATGGTATAGCCATACAAATTCGGGTGCCGAAGGGCAAAAATGTTACAGGTCGGTATTACCAAGATCTTGTACAAAAAAGCTCAAGAAATGTTATCATAAACGACGCCCTGTGTCAGGATTAAGGCATGTTCGTCTAATTCATGATAATGCTCCATCACATCTGAAATTGTGAAGCAATTTTTGAAGTCGGAGAAGGTTACCGTCTTGCCACACCCACCATACTCTCCAGATCTAGCCCCATGCGACTCTTTCCTTTTTCCAAAACTTAAAACCCTTGGCTCAGACATCAGTCAATGCCTCAGCGTACTGTGACGCATTTCAGAAATGGATTCAGAGATTGAAATTATGCATTTTAAACCGTGGAGAATACTTTGAAAGGATGAAATGTTTACTTCCTTATTTGCACCGAATGGTTTTGAGATATCGTACAATACACATTACATGTTGAACAACCCTTGTATGTGAGAAAGTTTGCCAGTTTACTTTCGAAAACCGGTGGTCTCTTACCTGCCACCAGATAACTGAAAAACGGAAAACAACAATCAATCGATCAAACAATCTCAAGAACGGCAGCTAGAATTAATATGCAAGAACCTCAAGTAGTGTAGATTTATTTTTAGGTCACACGAGTAAACTCAGGTTACATGTACCCATAGCAGTTGGTCAGTGGTCAGCGTTTTCCGTCGTTTGTTGGCATTTTTAACTTCTTGAAGACCTCAATAGGGGTACAAAGTTTTGTGTGGCATTGCATAGAGGGGAAACTTCAAAAAGAATGAATTCTTTTTCAGATATATGTGAGCAAGTTTGCCAGTTTACTTTCGGAAGGTCGGTGATCTCTTCCCGGATCCATTATATCTGGGTTCTCTCCTCCACCTACAAAAACTGGACGCCACCAGATAACTGAAAAATTGTTGAGTGTGGCGGAAAACAAACAAGCAATCAATCAATCAATCAGATTTGGTATGGAGCATCTTTGGGACTAATCTGATTAAAATCAAGATCCACTTACGTTGATCGCTACACTAGTGTAGATTTTAACCAGATTGCTTTGGGCCAAATGGAATATAAAATTCAGACACCTACACCCACCAACCCCACCGGACTGTAGGCCTAGGGCGGGGCAGAAATTGACCAATTTTTTTTTTTAAATCTTCCCTACAAATATCTTTAAGAAAAGCTAAATGCATAGCGATGTAAAGCAGGAAGACCTGTACCAAAATTTTAAATTTCATGGTCCTCAAGGTATAGACCCCAGTCTCTCATCATTACAGATATTTTCGGGGACCTTTAAGTTTTAAGAACACATCTTATTTTATTACTGTTCGGGAATATTAAAATTCAGCATAGATATGCAGAACAGAACTAGTGGCACTTTTAACTAATGTTCAAGTGACCGATAAGGCCAGTGGACCTCTTGTTTCAAATCATGTCCTCGATGATTAAGATAGGGCAACAAAGTTTTTAAATGGAAATGTGCAAGAAAAATCTTTTTCTAAGAGGAACAATGCTATGATTTTTCTCCTATCAGTATAAAAAGGATAGACAGATAGTACAGATTAAGTTTGCTCAAAGCATAACTCCTTGGGCTAGGGTGCGGCTACAACAGGTGTTAAAAGTTTTACATGGGGAGAAATTAAGATCTGGGTCATGCTTAGTCATATTCTCAGGTAGTGTAGATTCAAGTTTGTTTAGATCCACTGGGAATGGGGGGTGGGGTAGCTCAACTGGGCAACGTAGTTTTATGTGGAAATGTATAGAGGGGGAACTTCAAAAATCTTTATTTTTAAGAACAATAATGCGATGGTGAGTAATATTAATATGCAAGCATCGAAAGGTAATTCCGATTAACTCAAGAGATTGTTCAAATCATGGCTCCCGAAATGGCGTACAGGACATCAAAACATGGAGATACAACGGACTGAGGGAAGGCGGGACGTGTACTATCAGACGACATAGATACCACGACGTTTATATGAAATACACCTATCAAGTCTGGTATCAATCATCAAGTGACTGTTAAATATTATACTATTGTACTGCTGAAAAGGTTTTTGTAACAAAATTACTAGAAACAAAATTCTGACGGCTAAGCACAGGGGATAGTTCCCGAAGGTATCGAAAAAAGATGACAAAGTTACTAAACATCAAAAGGCTGCATCGGATCTTTTAATTAATCCTCTACGTGCAAATAGTTTTATGCATGTAATTAAAGTTAATAAGTATAACAAAAGGCCCATGGGCCACATAGCTCCCGAGTCACCTTGACCCATATCAAAGATTTTCCCTATATATTCGCATGTAAAACTTTGATCTCCTAATGTGGCCCCATCTTGCCCCTGGGGGCCATGATTTTAACATACTTGAATCTGCACTGTGTTAGAAAGCTGTCATGTAAATTTGAACTTTTCTGGCATTTTTCGTTCTTAAGAAAACGCTTTTAAAGGATTTCCCCCTATATTTTCACATATAAAACTTCGATCCCCTACTGTGGCCCCACCATATCCCGGGGCCACATCTTTAACAAATTTGAATCTGCACGGTCAGGAAGCTTCAGTGTAAATTTGAATTTTACTGGACCAGTGGTTCGCGAGAAGATTTTTAAATGATTCCACCCCACTTTTGTGATTATCCCCCTTTTGATGGGGACATGTCCCTTCCATTTGAATCTCCTACCCAAGGATGATTTGCATCAAGTTTGATTGAAACTGGCACTCTGGTTCTGGAGATTTTTTACCATATTTTCGCATGCAAAACTTTGATCCCCTATTGTAGCCCCATGCTACCCCCGGGGGCCAAGGTTTCAATAAACTTGAATCTGCATTATGTCAGGAAGCTACAGTGTAAATTAGAACTTTTCTGGCCTAATGGTTCTCGAGAAGATTTTTAAATGACACCACCCTGTTTTGCATTTTTGTGAATATCTCCCCTCTCAACTGGGCATGGCCTTTCATTTGAAGAACTTGGATGTCCTTCACCCAAGGATGATTTGTACTAAATTTGAATGAAATTGGCCCTGCAGTTCTGGAGAATTTTTTTCAAGACTTTTTCCTATATTTTTGCATACAACACTATGATCCCCTATTGTGGCCCCATCCTCCCCCGGGGGCAATGATTTTCACAAACTTTAATCTGATCTATGCAAGGAAGCTTCAACGTAAATTGGCACTTTTCTGGCCCAGTGGTTCTTGCATTTTTGTTATTACCTCCCCTTTGAAGGGGCGTGGCCTTTCATTTGAACAAACTTGCATTCCCTTCACCCAAGATTGATTGAAATTGGTCCAGTGGATCTGGAGAAGTCTTAAAAAAATTTCAGTGTATTTCTGCTATTATCTTCCCTTTGAGAAATGCATTGTCCTTCATTTGAACAAACTTAAATCCCCTCTCCCCAAGAATGCTTTTACTAAGCTTGGTTGAAAATGGCCTAGTGGTTCTGGAGAAGTTGAAAATATGAAAGTTTACAGACAGATGATTGACAAGCGATCAGAAAACCTCACTTCAGCTTTCAGCTCATGTGAGCTAAAAACTAATTCATCTCCTAAAAAGTAATTTTGTACAAAAATTATAGATGAACATCGGGCCATACAGCTTGAAGTTTTACAAATAAATATATAGGAAACATCTTTTAACTTAAGGAGCCTCCGTGGCCGAGTGGTTAAAGCATTGCGCTCAAAATCACAAGGCCTCTCGCCTCTAGTCGGCGCGGGTTCTAATGTTTTACATATAGGAAAATGAAGTATCTCAGGTGAGCAAGGTTGCCCATGGGCCTCTCGTTTTCACACACACACACACGTATACTCCATAATGTAAACAAACTAGATATCAATTCCTTGTATTTTTGCATCAGTTTGTTACTTCTATGAGAACATAAACATTTATTTAAAGTTGAAAGGTCACTTGCAGGTCACAGTGCTTACATTGAGAAATGTAAAACACTGAAACAGCTAAGGTTTATTACTGACAAAACATTGGTGAATGTAAATATTACATCATATAGACCTATAAATAATAAGTTACAAAACAAATCTCCTTTGAAAAGAACACAATGTTATAAACTGTCAACTTGCATACATAATACAATGCACAACTAAAGAATTTAAACCTGATTGTTTACAGAAATACAAAACACAACATTCCAACTCTGAAACATCAAAACAATCACTCTTTATCATCCATGGCATCTAAATTTTGCATGACATAAAATAAATGTTCATTGATAATGGCATTTAATTCTTTGGAAATATTCATCAATGTTTTAAAATTCTCCTTGTCTGCTACAACCCCAGAGGGTGTGGCCATAACGTCAGACAAATGTTTGTGCACCTGACTGATTTTCTGAAAAAGCGATACATCAAGAGGCATCGGCATTACCTTGCACAGTTCAGTGAAGCTACAGAGCCAATTATAGTACGCCTGGCTACTGAAGTCTGGCTGATTGACATAATCCATGGAAGTAGAGTCTGAGGACTGATCCATGACTGAGCTTGTTCCAGTTTCCGGTTCCTTGTTCTGGTTGGAGAGCACCTGCTTGGATTGGTCTGATTCTGTGCTCTGCCCCGAGTCCTGGTAGTGGACCTCCACTACTTGTTGTTCTAGAGACTCCGGTGCCAGCTCCTCAATAATGTGGAGGTACTCCACAGGGACGCAGTCCTCAGACTTTATCGTCTGGATGTGACCGTTGTCCAGAACCTCTGCGATGGTCACCACAGTTGATTCGGACATCTGAGAACTATCAAAAGAGGACACGGGCAGAGTCTGCACTTTCTGTTCTCTTCCCTGTGAAGTCAGACCCTGATTCTTACTTAACGCTTCATTAATCACCGAGTCTACCGACATTTCCTCTTGCCTGTCTCCATCAAGCACAGACGTCGCCTCTGTGGCAGAGTAATCGTGGGGTGGTGGGTTGATAGGAACATTTTGTATAGAAGTGTTGAGGTCCTGGATTAACTTCACAATTTTTTTCTGTTTTACCAGGGTGTGATGATCACTCAACATTGATGCTGCAATATCCTGTTGGCTGATACACTGGTCAGCATTAGGGAACACAAACTGTAAGGCACCTGTGCTCGTACGGATCACCTGGACATCGTCCTTCTGGTGCAAGTGTTTCCTGCTTAGGTGAGCCTTTAATTGTCCAGCCCGTTTAAAAGATTCGTAACAAAGTTGACAGACATATGGTTTTGTTCCAACATGTTCGCGTTCATGTCGCCTTTTACTGGAAGGGTCGCTAAATCGAGTGCCACAAACCTCGCATTCATATGGCTTCTCTCCTGTGAAAGTAAGAATTCAAATGAGAGTAATATTTCAAATTTAGGCAATACCACATTAAATGATCAAATTAAAATATGTAGATATTGACTGAGCAAACAATTGTATGACCATATTAATAAATGTAGATATTGACATGCCTGAGTAAACAACTGTATGATCTTATTAATAAATGTTGATATTGACTTGACTGAGTAAACAACTGTATGATCTTATTAATAAATGTTGATATTGACTTGACTGAGTAAATAACTGTATGATCTTATTGATAAATGTAGATATTGACTTGCCTGAGTGAACAATTTTGTGTCTGTTGAGATCAGATTGATGAGCGAAGGCTTTATCACATAATTTACATTTAAATGGTCTCTCTCCTGTACAGAAAAAAAAAATATAAACAACATTAAAGTAATGTGTATGATAGCAGTCTTTCTGGCCTCCATAAAACTTGAAATTACAAAGCTTTCAATAAAGATTTCATAACAAAACACATGTCCAATGTCATCATTTGTCTCTGATATTAATAGTATTACATAACATCAAAAGTGACATATTTCTCAGTTTTACAAAAATTCAGAGAATATGCTCCATTTTGTGAATGTTTTTTTCTTAAAAAAACATAAAGCATAGATACATGTATGAACAGGTAAAATTTTTCCATCACATAATATGTGGGTATGTGTGTGTATGTGTACTGAAGAGATAATGATTGATTGATTGATTGATTATTTGTTGTTTTCCGCCACACTCAACAATTTTTCAGTTATCTGGTGGCGTCCAGTTTTTGTTGGTGGAGGAGAGAACCCAGTACGTGGGAAGAGACCACCGACCTTCCGCAAGTAAACTGGCAAACTTGCTCACATAACACCGCAGCCGAGATTCGAACACGCGCCGACAGAGGTGAGAGGCTTTGTGATTTTGAGCCCCATGCTCTAACCACTCGGCCACGGTGGCCCCTTTACTGAAGAGATAAATATATAGTATAAATTTAAAGTTTGTCCAAGCCAGTGTTTGATATTTTCAAGAAGAAAATATAGTCATTTTAAGTACTGCAGATGGTGGTAAGATATTGTGTTTATGATGTTATAATACAGTTTTATGTCATTTTTATCAAATTGAGAGTAACAACCAAGGTGCATTGAAATTCTTGTACAAAATACAACAGCATGAATGTTGATATCAGTGGACCTTTATCATCTACAGTCTTTTCTTCACTTTCTTACTTTATTTCATAAATCAGATAATATTTGGTCCGCAGAAAATAATAACATTTATCTACTATACATTTACTTAATTACAAAACATGTTCACAATTTGTAAATTATTTCAGTAAAAAAAATTCCTTTAAGGAAGAAGCCTAATTTCAAAACAGGACATTATAAAACCTGTATTTTGCCTTTTTTATTCACATCTACAGCCTTGACCTTCTCACCTGTGTGCATTTTCATGTGTGACCTGAGGTACATATTTTGGGAGAATTTCCGCCCACAGAGATTACAGGCAAATGGTGTATCTGATGAGTGGGTAATAAGATGTCTCCGTAAACAGCTGATCTGTCTGAAGTTACGCTGACATATGTGACACTGATGCGGTTTGCTGTCTGTGTGTCGTGACATGTGTTCCTGTAGACTAACGTTACTGGAGAACTTGTTTTGACAGAAATTACACTGAAAAGGCTTGATACCTGCAAGAAAAAAAAAATCATAATCTGATTAAAACAAAACAAAACCAAGCATTCTGAGTGTATTGCAGACAATACAAAGTCCCCTACCAGTAGGACAATTCAGTCAAAAGTAGGTCAAGCAAAACAAAACTCAAACTTAATTTGTAACTATCCAAGACCAAGGAAGATATCAATTTTCAGTTGAATATCTTCATCCAATGTGGAGAAAAGTAAAAAAAAAACAACCCTGAAGTGGGGTGACAGACTGACATATGGAGAGGCAAATGGACAAAATTCAGATTCCAGTATACCCTCCACTCAGATTCCAGTATACCCTCCACTCAGATTCCAGTATACCCTCCACTCAGATTCCAGTATACCCTCCACTCAGATTCCAGTATACCCTCCACTCAGATTCCAGTATACCCTCCACTCAACTTTGTGGGAGATATATATTGACAGTGACAAAGTATTAATGATCCAATACATATTAGGCTGTGATCTAATTAGCATGTTTCATATGTAGGTAACCATTAAGGGATCACTTGATAACTTAAATCTAAATAAGCTACCTGTGTAAAATATCTGAGTAAAAGTTTGATAAAGTATGCATTTTTAAAAATAATAACTGACAAGACCACGTCATACATGATTTCTTTCTACTGTCAAGAATAAAAATACAAAATTGGTACCATGAAATGCATTCACGAAAATGTAACACTTCACTGGATACTACATGCAATTTCAATATAACATTGTTCACTTTGGATAATTAAACATGTCATCAGGGGAGATTACTCATTCTAAGAATGAAATATATGTTTGCTCAATGTGCCAAAAAACCTTTACCAACGTATTTGTTCACGCCGCTTGTGTTTGCTCTGCAACTGTCAACATTCAAGATCAATGGTGGTATAACATTGTGAGTCTTTTTGACATTCGATTGTCTGCAGAGTTGTGTGCTCTTACAGTCGATGAGCTTTTTCTCATACTACTTGGTCGACAAACTCGCACCAAATTATGCAATACTGAATACGTGTCCTTCCGTATGCTCAACTACAAGCTTGTGCACAACACTGCAACTCTGTATAATAGAGCAACGTCCTTCACTACCACTTAGGAAAGGGATTGTGTCTATCAAACACATTTATTTATTTTTCTTTTCTACTATATATGTTCAGACATTCCTATTATTGTTATATCTAACTGTATATTCTCACAATTGTATTTTTGTGATGTTATGATTGTATATGTCATGTCATAATCCTCTATGAAGGGAAATAAAATATGAATGAATGAATGAATTCATGAAAATGTAACACTTCACTGGATACTACATGCAATTTCAATATAACATTGTTCACTTTGGATAATTAAACATGTCATCAGGGGAGATTACTCATTCTAAGAATGCTCACTTTTCACTTGTATTTTGAGAAACAAAGAAATTGCCACAATGCCCATTATCAAATTTCTTAACAAAGAAATCATCAAACTTCAGCCCATCAATATTTCCACATTTTGAGTAAATTTTAATATCTTAATAAATAATACATACTCTATCAAATCTGACTGATGTTTAGAAATTTCAAACAAATTACCATATATATATATATATCTATATCTATATATATTCAGACCCAGATAAAGACTTGTATGACTTAGACTTACCCAAGTGTGACATTTTATGTCTCCGGAGTGCTTCGTTACTCCTAAATGTCTTGGTACAATTCTCTACATTACAGTGGAAAGGTTTTTCTCCTAAATGGATCTTCATGTGAGTTTTTAAATTTCCTACCACCAAGAAAAAGAATATATTTACTACATGAAAGAAAGCAACTTCATATATTCCACAATAAATGACAATGCTACCCATAATGAATGGCAATGCTATGCATAATGAATGGCAATACTATGCATAAAATACAACAATTGTTTATACCTCTGTGCTGTACTGCACTATTTCTACTCATATTGTGAGTAAATGTTCCAGCGTGTTAAGTCATATGCAATATGTTTAAAAATGTAAATTGTAAAATGTTAAAACAGATATTTTAATTTGTTTACATATTATTTGAAAACCGGTTTCATGCAAGTTGCACCAAATGATGTATTTTGACCAAATTTCACATTCAAAAGATGCACAACTCCCAGAAAACAAGAATGTCAGTAAAACTGATGGATGCTCCCTGCACGGATTCTAATGAACTACTTCATATGACAAATAACCTGCACAATGATCATTAACTGTTGAAATATTGTTAAAATGAAGGCTTATTTTTCATATACAAGATATAAGGGACTGACCTTGACCTTTACAAAATAACCTTGAATGACCCGAGAGCCATTTGCCTATTACTTATTTGTGTGATATATGATCAATACCTATTCAAATATGTAATATCGGAATAATAAACTTTTTCCTTAAATAATGTATAGTTTCTGAGTGAGCTTGATCTTTCTAAAATGACTTTGGTCCAAAAGTTTATGTCCCAAGGAATATTTGTGATCAATTGTGATCAATTTCTGATGAAATGTTTAGAAGATGGGAGCTTGGATGGACAGACACAACAGTGAGAATATGCTTCCCCCCAAAAAAATTCTTTAGGAAGCATAAAAAAATCAAATACGAATTGCCTGTGAATATGCACATCTACACAGTATGTGCATATCAAATACAAAGTTCAATATAATTCTGTGCTGAGGTTTCAGAGGAGTACCAAATAGTACATTTTGGTCACGCCTTTAAATTCAAAAGGGACATAACTCCCAGAAAGAAACATTGAATCAAATATGTATGCATATCTAAACAGTATGTCCTTATTAACTACAGAAATTCTGTTAAGCGGTTTCAGAAGAGTTGTGCTCACAATTTGTTTTACTAGTACATATATGTACTAGTATATCTAAACTTGGCCAAACTTCCAATTTCAAAATAGGCATAACACCCTGAAAAAAAAATCAAATCAGAATTTCTTGCAAATATTAACTACAACATTTCATGAAATTCTGTTGATTGGTTTCAGAGGAGTTGCACCTACAAGTACAGGACTGACAGACTGTCAAAACATTATATACCCTCTACAAGTCACTGCATGGGGTGTCAAAATTATTGTTTAACAAACTTGCAGATGTTTCAATTTACTGCATTACCAACATGTGTCATTATGAATGGATTTTTCTCATCACTTAGAAAAATTAAATGATATACACCATATGTACATGCATCTTAAGGGTCATGAAGCCACATTACTCTTACTTAAAAAAAAATCCACGATTCTTTGGTTTTAAAAGAGTGTGAAATTGAAATGACCTTGACACAAAAACAAGAACTTCAACACCCACTTTTCTGTTGTCAGAAGGATGTATACATTCTACAGTTGTTGCATACAATATATATCAATGCATCCAATAAATATGAAACAAATCCATTCTTAAGTAAGTACATGTGTATATGCATTGGTATACAGAGAGAGATGTATATAATTCAACAGCTGCTACAACAAAGGCATTTATGTGATATACCTTTAGATGAGAACTTTTTCACACAGACTCCACAAGAATACACCATCACTACATTGTTTTTTTTCCCAGCCCGACGTGGTTTTTTATTAAGGTAGACAGTCCGTGGTTTCTGACTTGATTTAACGCTGGATTCCAACTGAGCATTCTCAGTCTGGGATTCTTTCTCCCACTCCCAAGCTACAGAAGTATCTCTTTTTTCTTCCTTCTTTGAGTTCTCATCTACCCCTATCTCTGTACCTTCACCACCAGTCTCCACTCCCTCTGTCTCTTGTTCTGTTTTACTGTTCACTTCCTCACAGTGTTGAATTTTGTTATCTGAAGAATTGTGCATTATGCTTTTCTCGCCCTTCACTACCTCTTCAGTCATGTTTTGTTCTTGAGGAGGATTTGTGGTCGGATCTGTGTCCAGTGTACCGGTCAGTACCTGACCATCATCTGTCTGCAGGACAATGTCCTCTCCTTCTACTCCTTGCTGGATGATAACAATGCTGACATCTTCATTCCCCATTCCCAAACTATTGACTGCATTAGGATCTGTAACACACAGCAACGAAATATATAATACAGCTGTATATAACAGTGAAAAAAACAAGAAGCCTACGGGCCACAATTGCTCACCTGAGTCACTTTGGCCACATTGTTGTTTAGCTATTGCGACTTTTTCAAAGATTTTCCCCCCCAATCTTTATTTCCAAGAAAAATGTTTGCCCCATATTGTGGCCCCAAAGGGCGATGACATAACTGAACTTGAATTCACACAACATTGGAATGTCTTAAAATCTATATGACTAACATGATCTTGCTGTTCTGTAGAATGTCAAGATCACAAGGTCCATGATCATAGTATGAAATAAAAGGTCTTGTCATAAGATATCTATATATAAAATATGAAAGCTCTGTCTTAAATATTTCTCAAGATATTGAATAGGTTAGTTTCTTAAAAGTAGGTCAAACTCTGAGGTCAAGGTCGTAAGGTTACAAAATTTACTGCCATTAAAAAGGTCTTGTCACAAAGAATGCACATATGAGAACCCTGTTGTCACTTTTTAAACAGAAATAAGAAGAGGTCAATAAAATGGTGCTCATTCATAAAATTGTAAACAATGAATATCTGTTTAATCTTTAAAATATGGGTTATTCAGTGTTCATTTTGACACAAATGCCATTTGTTGGTATGAAAGAATTCCCAATCTGTTTTATTTTGTTGCTAGTTTTCTTAGTGGGGTATTGGTACAATTCTGATAAAAAAAAAAATTAAAAAAAACAAACAAAAAAACACTGCCTATTGTGGCCCCACCCTTCCCCTGGATTGAGCAAACTTGAATTTTAACTACCTCAAGATACCTGCATATTGATATGACTAATCATCGCCCTGCTATTGTGGGGATGAAGATTTTTAAAGATGTCCCTATAAAAAAGTTTTAAAAGATTTTTTCCTATATACTAACATGTAAAACTTTGATCCCCTATTGTGGCCCTACCCTACCCCCAAGGTCCATAATTTATACAAATTTAAATCTACTCTATTTCATGAAGCTTTCATTAAGTTTCAACTTTAATGGCACAGTGGTTCTTGAGAAGAAGATTTTCAAAGATTTTTCCTATATATCTGCATGCAAAACTTTGATACCCTACCATGGCCCCATCCTACCCCTGGGAGCCATAATCTGAACAAACTTGGAATCTACTTTATGTCAGAAAGCTTTCTTGCAAATTTCAACTTTTCTGGCCCAATAGTTTTCTTCTGTATAAACTTGCATCTTTACCCAAGGATGATTTGTGCCAAGTTTGATTGAAATCAGCCCAGTGGCTCTGGAGAAGATGAAAATGTGAAAAGTTAATGACAATGATGACAACAGACATATTTCAATCAGAAAATCTCACTCAAGTCTTTAGCTCAAGTGAGCTAAAAATAAAAAATAATTTATATCAAATCAGCATACAAGATATACATTATACCTTATGGTTTAGCAGGATAATGCCTTTCAAATATAAATATTGGTATAAATGAAACACACTGTCAGATCATCATAATGAATTTTTTGTTTTCTTACCTAAAGTTATTATTTCTTGTGCTACAGGTGTGTCATATAGAGGCAGTTTTCTTGGTCTTCCTGTCATAAAATTTTATCATGGTTAGAAAATTGTCAAATCTATTTACTGATTTATTCAAGGAGATGAATTAACCAACTTAACAATCATCGAAAATAATTTCATAACACTGAGAATATCAATGTTGCCAACTCCTAGTGGAGTGTAAAACACACACACACACACTTCTCCAAAATTTTGTCAATTTCTGATTATCTACCCCATCAGAAACTTGGGTTTTCTTATATACTTATCCAACATTACACATTTCTATCCAACCCTTCATCAACTATGAGACTTTAAACATTAGCAAAATCTTAATTGAAAGTGCAAAATAGAAAGTTAACTACTCTGCTGAAACACACTGATAAACATGGCAAGGTCATTCCTACCCCTTTTGCGTGTGGAGGTTGTGGCTGCCCGCTTGACCAGGGACACACTCCTGAACTCCTCCTCAGGTGTAAACTTCTCCTCAGCCTCCTCCTCCTCATTCTCCTCATCTACCAGGTCCGGATTTCTATAGTCTCTGTTGGAATGGTCAATATAAACGTTTTAGCAAATCAACAATTGTAACTGTTACGGGTACTGCACAATTCCAAAACATTTCCACCACATCATCAAGTTCACAGATAATTACCAGCATGGTCAGAGTTCTAAGGACATCTCACGTTTTCCATTCAAAAGTGCCCTTAGAAATCGAAAAAATAAAGTTATTGTAATAAGGTTATTAACTTTATGGTATGAATCATTCGTTTGTTAGGCATATGGAATTTTCTTCAAAATGATAATAAAATGTTAATAAACAGACGATATTTGGGGTAAAACGATGAATTTTATAATGGAAGTCTATGGAAACAGGAAAAGTTTTTTCTAGGGTCTTTCCCCCCCGTGATCAAGATTTTCCCTTTGCATGATAACTAGAATGAACAATATACACAACATATCAAAACGGCTTTCTTGATCACGGGGGGGGGGGGGGGGGGGGGGGGGGGGGGGGGGGGGGGGGGGGGGGGGGAACGTACTTCTATAGCCGAAAGAAATTGCAAATCAGAGGAAATTCTAACCAGAGTACACCTTTTCAAATAGATTTACAGTTATATCGATCTCTGGGCAATAAACCGAGGTTAAACCAATTATTACGTATGTTTATATCTTTTGGGGGATCGGGTGACATAAAATATGAGAGGATTTAGCCAATCGGCAGTGAAATTCAACGTGCCAAAGGACACAATTTTTATCTACTTTAGAAATATCGGGGATAAGACTTTCTTTTGTTACACCCTGTAGCTTTTCCCTGGCCAATCTCGAACGACATTTACAGCATAAAACACATCCTGCATATGCATTTATATTTTGTAAATAAGAAATATGCCAAGAGTGAGACTTTTCATTTAAAATAACCCGGCTATTGTACGATTTTTTTGACTTTTTTGTGTTGTAAGAACAGAACACACACTTGTCCGACATTTTGACAGCAAGTATAGCATGACGTGAAACACGTGGTATTTCAATGATTGAAGCCGATTTAAATGTAATCAATACAGGTAAGTTGACAAGGTAAAATAGGCGTACAGTACGGTACAAAAGCTACGGCCCCATAATTTTTCATTTCATTAAAAAGTTGGGAAAAAACCACACATGATGTTCGAAATTAAATTTTAGTGATATTATATAGTGATAAGCATGTTTCCTGGGTGAGCTGGTTAAAAAAAAACTTTTGGAAACGACGAATTTTACCGCTTCAGCCATTGCAAATATTGGCACCCCTACCCTCATTCTATCTGCATAATTGTTAAAATTAGTCACTGACTATGGTAAATTAAAGTCGTACCTCGTCTTAAAGATTAGATTTATTAATAAAACCTGGATTTTGTATGATTTACACGATATAACGTACCAAAATTCATACTTCAAAACAGGGCAGATAACGTATGAAAACGTGAGATGTCCTTTGATAACAGTCTAATATCATTTTCATCAAATCGATGTCATGTGCCAACATGATCATGATTCTGTCCTACTTCTTGGCAGATCTAAACAAGTCAAATCCAACTATTTATAAACTAAATATTGCACAAAATCGTGATTTACTCTTCAACCTCATAACCAACTTTGGTTTGACAAGACATATCTAGAGCATACTTGGTATCTAACTGATGATTACGTGAATTTGAATGGAATGTTCCATTTTGTTGTAACTGATGCATACCTGATTTTTGAATGGAATGTTCCCTTTTCTGTAACTGAAGCATACCTAAACTTGAATGAAATAATCTGCTTCCTGCAACTGACTGCATACTTGAATTTGAATGTAACATTACGCTTCTTGTAACCTACTGCTAACCTAAATTGGATTTCTACTTCCTGCAATCGACGTGTACCTAAATTCGAATGAAACCTACTTTCTCTAACTAACTGCATACTTGAACTTCCTGTAATTGATGTATGATGGAACATTCTGCTTCCGTTAACTGATGCATACCTAAATTTGAATGGAACATTCCGCTTCCTGGATGGGATTCTTCCAGACCTTCTCTCCTGATACACTGCCGATTGGTGGGACTTCTTCTCCTCGGGTTGTACAGATACCACGACATGGACTGACTCGACGTCTGAGGTTGTCTCCCCTGAGTGAGCGGTAGAAATGACTTGGTCACTCTGAACTGTCCACACTGCCATAGGAACCTCACTAACACAGTCT
Organism: Ostrea denselamellosa; assembly: GCA_024699665.1. Classification (NCBI taxonomy): domain Eukaryota; kingdom Metazoa; phylum Mollusca; class Bivalvia; order Ostreida; family Ostreidae; genus Ostrea; species Ostrea denselamellosa. Next base: position 2,140,282 of record JAMZEH010000059.1, read on the forward strand.
CCATTATCTGTTGGCTCTAAAGTTGAAACATATCATCAGCTGTACACAAAATTTGTTTTAAAAGTGTTTATCTACTTTCATCAACAAACGTACACAAATGGGTACGTCAGTACCTGCTGTGTATGTGTTTGTCATTATATAACAATTACTAATGTTGCCTTACTTAACTCAAAGACTTCAGTGTTTTTGAACCTATGTTGTGCTGTGTGCAATTTATAATGTTAAATGTATTGCTTAGATTTTAGGTAATATCTGCCTTTGATCTCTCCAGGAGGTGACGATAGTTTTCTCTATCTCAAAGTTAGTCAGCTGTCAATGTAGATCCAGAATACATGTTTTACAATTTCCCACGCTTTGTCAGTTTGACGTTGAGATATTTGTGTGAAGCTAATGCATTCAGCTAAAATAATGAAATATCTAGTTCTCTGAACATAATACACCAAAAGTCAACAGATCTAGTAAAACTCAGTTGAAACTGCCTTATAACAAGAAACATAGTCACATATATTCATTCTATATTTTCTCCTAGAAAATCAACAACTGGTATTCAAGATTGTAATATATATCTTAACACAACACATACTGCTGCAACATTGATGGTCAGAGAGAGCAAGGTCATCATATTGCATCCCTAATGTCAATAATAAGTTACAGTATGTATTATTTAAATTTGAAAGAGAAAAGATAAAAAGGAAATATATCTCTCCAGGTCAGATTAGAAAGTCCACAAATAGCTACCTCTTAGACTTTTTGGGAAGTTTCTAGTGCCACGACGTGAAACTTTCATACCATAAAATTATAAATAAAAAGTGGGGGCTTGGGGTGGCAGTCCACTGACAAGTCAAGCTCACCATATGATTTCACTTTAAAGGTAAAAAAGAGATGATGATAATAAAAGCATGGATGTTTGCAGCTGCTCCCCCTTCAAAGTGTCTGTGAGCTAAAATGCTGATAAAAAAATATTTTAAAGTATTCCCCCCTCTCCTATGCTGTACTTGCTATAATATGTATCATAAAATATGAATTATCAAATCCAGAGGAGTTTCAGTTTGATGTATATGTTTAGGAGAATACGCAAAATAAAGCTATGCAAAAAAAAACCAAAAAACCACATGGACAATAAACAACCGATTCTCTCTACTTCGAAGCATAAACTGTATGTCATTTTGCACAGTTTTTATAAACTTCATTTTACATGAAGAATTCAAATATGGGCTTAATTTTGTGATTTATTTGTCATTATGATTTTGCCAATTGCTCACGTGGTCATATACTGTATGTAAAATCCAGCACTTACTTTAGTGTCATATTTTGGGGACAGGAATACCAGCAGTGTTCTAATGTACTCCCACTTTACACCAGACAACTTTCATTATCTACTATTACATATAGATTTATAAAGCTATATAAATGTAGCTAAATACAGAGATTGTGCAGGATCAACAACTGGCCGAGAATAAATAATGCAGGATAATCTTGGATTGTGGAGCGTTTTGTACACACGCTGCAGAACAGGAGGGGAGGGGGTTGTACACGCAGGGTACAGCATAATAGAACACACACACGGGGTACAGCATAATAGAACACACACAGGGTACAGCATAATAGAACACACACACGGGGTACAGCATAAATAATAGAACACACACAGGGTACAGCATAATAGAACACACACAGGGTACAGCATAATAGAACACACACGGGGTACAGCATAATAGAACACACACGGGGTACAGCATAATAGAACACACACAGGGTACAACATAGTAGAACATATCTATTTACCATCACTCTAACCACATGGACATCACTAACATGTGTTAATAAAAGTGTTTATATTCATGAAGCCCTAGTACCTAATAATCTGTCTAATGGGGAGCAGTCACTGATTTTTACTATCTACTGCAGCGATTTGTAGACGACAATCGTCTGTCACCTCAAATGACCCCCTTAGATCAATAAAGAATATCCCCACAAACGTGGGCCTCTCATACACTTGACAAATCGACTTGGTTATGATAAACAATAAATTTTATATTTTGTTGATGGAATATTATGCTCAAGACTTCATATCATTAAAATTCATATACCGGTAACAAAGATATGCTAAAGATATATCAATTTCAGTCAGAAATATTTACCCTGCGAATCAGAAATGTCGCAAGCGGCAGCCATTTTGATAGAAGGAGCCCTGCGAAATCCCCGGATAATAAAGTAATAACACTGTGAATGGCGCGAAAAAAATAAAATACATATCGTCGCTGTAGTATTAAATATTAAGTCGAGAATCCAAACTTTTCAGGAGAGACAAAAAACGTTTTTATTCCTAAAAAAGAACATGAGGAACGATATGCATAAGTGGAAACAAATTGTATCGAAGCCATTCATGATATCATTAGCTAAATTTGATGCTATTTGGTGTGACGAGGACAGGCAGACATACGGCATTTTGTTTCTGCATTTTGGTAATAAAGTCAGCCTTACGACCTTTTGATATTGTCAAATCCAAACGTTTTATTAGTTTATTTCAATAACAGACCTTTATAAAAAGCAGATTATCAATGCTAAGTGATTAATATGATGTCTTGTGTCGGGTGATCAGTTAACCTAATAGCCACACATTTTACAACGCTATGTAAAAAAAAAAAAAAAAAAATATTCGGAAAGCAACATAATGCTTTATGAAATAAGAAATTTTGACCACATACCTGTAGTCGTCTTTTGGGGGGGGGGGGGGGGGGATTCAAAAGAATATTCATAAATTTGCAAGAATCTTTATTACTGTTGCGATAAGCAAGAACATTAAAAGTAAAAAAAAAGTGCAACTTCTCAGTACTTCTAAAAATAACCAAAATAACAATAACATAAAACAACAATTTGAGTAAGGTGGTAAACATCACGATTAACTTCAATCACGTGACCGCCGGATAGCTGAAAAATTGCTCAGGCGGCTATAAACAAACAAACAATCAATCACGTGAATGCTAAACTTATGTTCCTTCTAAATATTCTAACATGAAATCTGTTTCTCAAGATTTCTGAGTACTTTCCTTATTTAAGGATGATAAAACGTAAGCAAAACGAGAGTCACAGAGTAAGCGTACGGGGCACATACAGTACCACTGAAATTGTCAATGAACTGACTAGTCTCATCGGGAAATACACTATAAACTGTTCAATGCGGCAAAGTGTCATAGAATCCACTGGAATGACCTTCTTCAGCTCTTGGAGGTGAGAATATTTCACAGCTTTGATGCGTATTTGCTGGTTATAAAGTCTAGGTACCACCAAATTGTTCACTGGCTTCGTTGGCTTTCCCCGCCGTGGTATTTCATTGAACTCCTCGTGATCATGGTGAAGTTTGTACGTGATTATGCCCTGTGGATTATATTTCAGAACTCTGAGATCTGTCACCGTGTGGTCACGGTATCAAAACTACAGATCAAAAAGTTACGAAGGACAACAGGGAAATACGACATTTTATCCCAATAATGGCGGACAAGGGACATAACTCGCGCAAAGTGTTGATACGGGTATTGATGTACACATTGTCATCGGCGATTGTATTATTGAAACTTTACGGGTATTGATGTACACATTGTCATCGGCGATTGTATTATTGAAACTTTATCCTGGACTATACGTGTCGCATTATTTGCTTGATTTGTAGCTATTGTAAAAATGAGTAGAAAATAGCCCTGAACGGATATTTTGGAATAAGCGCCATTATATGGTTGTCTCCCGGAATTACATATAACTTGTTATGGTATGATATAAATAAATAAAAATAAATGTATATATTTTGTGTGAGCAATGGGTCTCTCTCTCTCTCTCTCTCTCTCTCTCTCTCTCTCTCTCTCTCTCTCTCTCTCTCAGTAGAGGCTTTAGAAGGGCCCTTTCTGGCCGGAGAGAAAATACAAACTAGGGTTGCAACTCCGCTTCAAAAAAATCTGGATCCGTCTCTAGGGTTTGATAAAAACTTGTCAGTGATCACGTGCTTTCCAAATCTTTCACTGTTTCGAAGTTGATCAAGCGACACCAATTGAGAATTGGAGAACATCTCACTGCATTTCTGTTTGTATTTATTTCCTGTCACAGTTGCAATTTATTTGAGATTTAATTAAATTATATTTATGCGCTTTTAATTATTAATATAACGGTATTTCGATTGGCGCGCATAGCCAATTGAATGCAAACCAGTTTTTCAGGTGTGTGAGCGAGTATGAACGTTAGGCATTGTACAGGTTGTTATTTCTATTTTTAGTCCAGTTCTACGTTTGACTGACCAGGACCTGAGTTCAGAATATTGCTGACGAATGGGTTTCACTGAGTACTATTTAACTATGCATGTTTACTAACCCACGCATATAAAATAAGAAACGCCCCAAAAATCCGCACTTTTAGCTGAATACCTTCACGGTCATTGGCAGTTTATTTCGTTTTGAGAACTTTATCGATTCACTCGATTTATTATTATATTAAACTGATAATACTGGATGCCTGGTAAGATTTACATTGATTTGATAATTTATTTATTTGTTAAATACTAGTATTGTAAATTTACCGGCGGTCGTATTCTAAATGGCAAATCGTGTTTTGTAGATGTCTTTATGTTTTTCTGTTTTACGTATGTTTGTTTTCTTGTGTGCGTGTTTGTGAGATTGTTTTCTTATTTTCTAGGTTTATATATCCATTCGATTCCTATGTAAATAAAATTGTCTAAGATCTACCCAGTTTTGTGTTGTCTGACCAAAACAGCGACCCTGCGACAATGGCGCCCAACATTAGTGAACTAATGTCACTATAGGAATGGAAACCAGGATCCAGTGAAAATCTTTCGACTGAGGGACGAGAGGACATCGCAACAACGCACAGGGAAGTTTTGTGAATGCCGATTTCTTCCTCGGGATCCGCCTAGGTGATACGTGCGCACAATGCATTCCTCAGTCTGATATACACGTGTATTATAAATATTCTAGCTAGCTATATAAACTATTTCCAAACAATCCTTTTAATGGAAAACAACAGTTTCCCGCTCGGATATTCAACGATCCGTACGTACGACATGTGATGAACATTTTGAGTCGTGTTCGACAGTTCGTTCCTGGTGCTGTGATCCGAAACTCTCTCGTGTGAACGTGATCGTGGCTGATTTCAACTGTGTTCAGTGGTACCATAAAGTTTGTAGTGTTCAGCATCACAGATATTATTTTGTATGATTTTTGTCTTGTTTAAACTGTTTAATGTGTTATTTGTATGTGCTTGTTTTGTATAATATAATGTCTATGTATTTGTACTGTTGTATGAAGCCGGCAGTGTGTGAGTGAAGCGTGTGTGAATTTTGATCGGGATCGAGATCCACTTACGTAGTTTTTGCTGTGGTAGGAAAACGTCGTGAGTCTTTGGTCTGTTTGAAAATTTATGCATGGGAATTTAAAGTGCATAATGTGTAAATAGCAACAGTTTGTTGACTGTTTAAGCTCTTTATTGTATTGTTTGCCATTTTGTGTATTGTCAGTTTGTATTTTTTTTTTCAGTAGATGTAAGATACAACCTGCAATCATCCCCCCCTTTTTTTCCAATGTGCAATTATAGATATAAATTTTCTTTTTGCATGTCACGAGTTCATATTTGCAGTGTGTACTAACACAGAGAGAGGGAGAGGGAGAGGGCGAGAGGGAGAGGGCGAGAGGGCGAGAGGGAGAGGGCGAGAGGGAGAGGGCGAGAGGGAGAGGGCGCGAGCGCCAGGGAGCGGGAGGGAGAGAGCGCGAGGGAGCGGGAGGGAGGGAGGGAGAGAGAGAGCGCGAGGGAGAGGGAGGGAGAGAGAGAGAGAGAGAGAGAGAGCGCGAGGGAGAGAGAGAGAGAGAGAGAGAGAGCGCGAGGGAGAGAGAGAGAGAGAGAGAGCGCGAGGGAGAGAGAGAGAGAGAGAGAGCGCGAGGGAGAGGGAGGGAGAGAGAGAGAGAGAGAGAGCGCGAGGGAGAGGGAGGGAGAGAGAGAGAGAGAGAGAGCGCGAGGGAGAGGGAGGGAGAGAGAGAGAGAGAGAGAGAGCGCGAGGGAGAGGGAGGGAGAGAGAGAGAGAGAGAGAGCGCGAGGGAGAGGGAGGGAGAGAGAGAGAGAGAGAGAGCGCGAGGGAGAGAGAGAGAGAGAGAGAGAGCGCGAGGGAGAGGGAGGGAGAGAGAGAGAGCGCGAGGGAGAGGGAGGGAGAGAGAGAGAGCGCGAGGGAGAGGGAGGGAGAGAGAGAGAGCGCGAGGGAGAGGGAGGGAGAGAGAGAGAGCGCGAGGGAGAGGGAGGGAGAGAGAGAGAGAGAGAGAGCGCGAGGGAGAGGGAGGGAGAGAGAGAGAGAGAGAGAGCGCGAGGGAGAGGGAGGGAGAGAGAGAGAGAGAGAGAGCGCGAGGGAGAGGGAGGGAGAGAGAGAGAGAGAGAGAGCGCGAGGGAGAGGGAGGGAGAGAGAGAGAGAGAGAGAGCGCGAGGGAGAGGGAGGGAGAGAGAGAGAGAGAGCGCGCGAGGGAGAGGGAGGGAGAGAGAGAGAGCGCGAGGGAGAGGGAGGGAGAGAGAGAGAGCGCGAGGGAGAGGAGGGAGAGAGAGAGAGAGAGAGCGCGAGGGAGAGGGAGGGAGAGAGAGAGAGAGAGAGAGCGCGAGGGAGAGGGAGGGAGAGAGAGAGAGAGAGAGCGCGAGGGAGAGGGAGGGAGAGAGAGAGAGAGAGAGCGCGAGGGAGAGGGAGGGAGAGAGAGAGAGAGAGAGCGCGAGGGAGAGGGAGGGAGAGAGAGAGAGAGAGAGAGCGCGAGGGAGAGGGAGGGAGAGAGAGAGAGAGAGAGAGCGCGAGGGAGAGGGAGGGGAGAGAGAGAGAGAGAGAGCGCGCGAGGGAGAGGGAGGGAGAGAGAGAGAGAGAGCGCGCGAGGGAGAGGGAGGGAGAGAGAGAGAGAGAGCGCGCGAGGGAGAGGGAGGGAGAGAGAGAGAGAGAGAGAGCGCGAGGGAGAGGGAGGGAGAGAGAGAGAGAGAGAGAGCGCGAGGGAGAGGGAGGGAGAGAGAGAGAGAGAGAGCGCGAGGGAGAGGGAGGGAGAGAGAGAGAGAGAGAGAGCGCGAGGGAGAGGGAGGGAGAGAGAGAGAGAGAGAGAGCGCGAGGGAGAGGGAGGGAGAGAGAGAGAGAGAGAGAGCGCGAGGGAGAGGGAGGGAGAGAGAGAGAGAGAGAGAGCGCGAGGGAGAGGGAGGGAGAGAGAGA